>JANAVB010025399.1:14621184-14750261 GCA_029216955.1 Iris pallida | reverse complement strand
TTTGTCGAGGCCTCGGTGGCCTTCTTTCAAGGAGCCAGATACCCCAAATCTCTATCCAGGGCTAATCTCATTCTTATCCCCAAAAGAGACAACCCAGAAACCTTCAAAGATTTCTGCCCCATTAGTCTATGCAACTTTGCGAACAAAATCATCCCAAAAATTGTAGCCAACCGGATGACGGACCTCCTACCTAAAATAATCTCCGAGGAGCAGAGTGGTTTTTGTGAAAGGCCATAACATTGTCGACAACATCCTGCTCACCCAAGATATGGTCACTTGCATGAAATTTCTGGCTAGGGGGGAACTCCGCCATTAAGCTGGACATGGAGAAAGCCTACGACCGCCTTGACTGGCAATTCATGATCTGGGTTTTCAGGTCTTTCGGCTTCTCAGAACCATGGACTGACATCATTCAGGTTTATCAGCAATTCTTGGTTCTCTACCGTTATCAACGGACAAGCAGATGGCTCCTTACCGCTAGCCGTGGCGTTCGGCAGGGGGATCCTCTTTCTGCCTCCATCTTCATCATCTCCGCGGAGGCCCTCAGCAGAAGCCTCAAAAGCGTGCCAACATTCCGCGGTTCCAACACTTCCATACCACCACCGGCTGCCCATCATCACCCACCTTGCGTACGCTGACGATGTTCTCATTTTTTCTTCCGGCGACTTCGGCTCAATCGAGGTGATACTCCAAACTCTGAACATGTACACCAGATGCTCCGGTCAAAAAATCAACAATAAGAGCATCATTTACACTCATCATAATGCAGACAGGTCTCACTCTGCGACGCTCTCCAACTTGACTTCCTTCGCCACTGCATGCCCACCTTTCACCTACCTCGGGTGCCCTCTGGTCTATGGCAAGGCCAACTCGGGTATCTTCGAGCACATGGTCAGCGCCATCAGGAATAGGATTACGGGCTGGCACAACGCTACCCTATCGCCCGGAGGCAAGCTGATACTGATCAAGCACGTCCTCTCCTCCATTCCCATCTACACCCTAGCGGTTTGTAACCCTCCCAAAAAAGTTCTAGCATCTATCGAATACCTCTTTGCCAGCTTCTTCTGGGGCCACAACAAATACAAAGACAAGCACCACTGGGCCAGCTAGCCCACTATGGCTAAACCCACCTTCGAGGGCGGTCTGGGATTCTGCAGATTGGATCACATCACTAATGCATGCTCCATGAAGTTATGGTGGAAGCTGCGCACTGATAATTCTATTTGGACCCGCTTCATGCAAGCTAGATACTTCAAAAATTCTCATCCCGGGACGGCATTAGTCAACAACCGTTCTTCGACTTCCTGGCGACGTATCACTCGCGGCCGTCAGCTTGCTGACCCCCTTATCCGCATTCTACTGGGCAATGGCCACTCATCGATAAGTCATGACCGTTGGCTCGGGGGTCACCTTTGGCACCCTCCGGAGTCCACCCGGAGGGAGGGCCAGATTCGGGAGCTTTGGGACCCTGCGTCCGGATGGATCTGGGACCGAGTCACTAGCTGGCTTGGTCCGGCGGTGACGACCTTTCTCGCTACCGCGAACCTACGTATCTCCGACACCCAGACATTATGAGTTGGTCTCCTAGCCCGGTCGGACGTTTCACTCTGCACTCCGCCAGGTCTGTCGCTCGCGGCATCGGGACCCCGTCCCCCCTTCTCGCTCCTTTCTGGCATGCTTGCATCCCCATCAAATGGTCTATCCTTATCTGGTGAGCCCACTTCAGAAGCTCCCCACCGATGACGCCATCACCTCGCTTGGCTACAGCCTAGCTTCGAGCTGCCATTGTTGTACTCCCCCTCACACCGAATCGGCAGAACACATCCTCACCTCTGGTGACCTGGCTACGAGCATTTGGGTGACTCTCAGCACATGTTTAGGAAGGCCCCTCTCCCTGGGGGCCTCAATGATCTCCTGTCCAGCTGGGGCGTCTCCTACGGACATCAGATCGTCGCGGCGCGGGCATTTGGGTCCTGTAGAAAAATAGGAACAAGTTCCGATACGAGGGCCGTCACCTTCCTCCACCCCAACTATGCAGGGAAATCATCAGACAGATCCGTAAGATCCGCCGGCTCTGCACGCACTCCTGTCCACGTTTTGGGAGACCCTAGATTAGTTCCTGTCTTTTTGTAGCATTTTGATCGGCTTCCTTTGTCGTTTCGTTTTCTTTTGCCAGCGCCCTGCGCTCCTCTTGTATAGGCTTCGGCATTTTGCGCCTTAGACATCAATAAAATCCCCTCTTCTCTAAAAAAAATAAAAAAATATTATATATATATATATATATATAAATATATAAATATAAGCACACTATACATTAGTAATAATACTATGTTAATCCTAATTGAAATCAAGAAATTACATATTTTTAAAATTCAAAACTAGTAAATATTAATAATTCACTAGCTATTTAATGATAAAAATACAGTTAAACATTTATAAATATTAAAAATAAACATAAAATATAGGGGGTTTAGACACAGATATTCTGGACTTGTTTGTTGTATACCTTGTATGACAAATTTTCTCCTTTATTACATATATGTCTGCCTTTACATTATCATATTTATCCTTTACACCTTATCACCCCAGAACCAGAATAATGGAGGCAATGGATAGACACATCATCTACGTAGATTGAAGTGCAACCCAACTCGCAAACAGTCACGGCTGTCTAGATGCATGAGGGTTTAACTATAAGCCAGCAGTCTCTTATGGTCAAGAACAAGCCTAGTGTCTCAATCTCAAGCAAGCAAGTAAATGTTATAAGATATTAGATCATCAGACATACAAGGTAAGGCATCCCAAACATTACATATTCAGATGATCATGAAGCTAGTCATACAAAATACGAAGACTAGAAAGAGTTAAATTCATACATGATCAACCCTAGGATTTGTTAATCATGTTACAGCCCTTAGGCAGACAGAATATAAGTTTCAATACGAGCTAACACTTGCTCGATGGCTAAACGCCTCAAAAGAATAAATTTATAATAGAGTGGGAGAGTAAAATAAGAAACCCACTCGTTGCCAAGGTTGCGTCTAGTGTTCACCATCTGGCTGGGAGGCAGGTAGATCCTCGGGTGCTACTCTGAAATCTGGCCATACAAACCCAGCTGGGTCAGACCCCAGAAAGAGCAAGTGCCACAAGGAAGACTTCATTAAAGGACTAAAACCAGTAGGTTAATAAACAGAAGGTATAAATAGTGAACATGATTAAGTAACAAGAGGAAAGGGTTAGAATAAAGAAGAGCTTGCATCAAGAAAACAAAAGGCAGAATATAATTTCCATGTTAACCACAAGCAAGCATTAAGGCACGGACAATCAAGTCTTACGGTTTGCTATCATTAGCTAACTAGGGTTATCAAGGCCTAGTTACTAACAAGATGCATCTGAGATATTCCCAAGTCACAAGCCCTGCAGATATCCAAGTTATCCAGGCGAGGTTGCTTAGAGTTATCAATAGTTAGAGAATCATTATGTGACTTGGAGTGCAACACATGGCAGTGTGCTATAGTACTTATGATTTCAAGAAGTTCCCCACATAATAGTGGGTTGGAAATGTGCCTTACTCGTCGGCAGGCTACAAGTCCATTCAGGTGTGGCCGGGATAACGGGATCGCCTGTAACTATGAAAATCTCTCTATATGAACTACTGATCAATCTAGTTATTAACCTAGTCATATTCATTATGAATCCCTGACCGTGGTAACCAGGAATCCATGTCCTAGTATGATGTAAGACTAGATAGGCAGTTTGTACATGCACAATCAAGAGAATCAACCACGGTGTCAAGACAAGTATTACTTAGCAAGTCAGGGTAGTGTCGCAACAGCCTTTCAAGATTATCATTAGGTCAGGTTACTTGTTACTTTTCAAGATTACTTGTCAGGAGTGCGTCTTGACGGACCAATATCACGATTGTACATGTCTTATCAAGTTACTATTATGTCAAGAGTGCTTGTCAAGAGTGCGTCTCGAGGGGCCACCAAAGGGGTTATCATGTCGTGTTCAAGTCGACTCGTGTTCATGTCATGATCAATACTGGCAAGTCATGCTGTGCTCAACAAGTTATGAGTCGGTTCGTCACAAGATAGGTCAAGTACAAGTCATAAGCAAGATCACAGGCCTATACAACAAGAAATAGGAGAACGTGCATGGGGGCAAGGGGTATCATGGCCACAAGTGGCGCTGGTCAAGTGGCGCCAGGAAATGATAGGTGGCAATAAGGGAGAACATGTGGCACCTAAGTTGGGTTACGCCAGGTTGGGGTACGCCAGGTCAGGTTACGCCCGGTCAGGTTGTGCGAGGTTAGGTTACGCCTAACTTGGGTTGCGCCAGGTCAGGTTGCGTCGCGTTAAAGAGCGCGCGTGGGTCAGGTTGCACCGCACTAAAGAGCGCACGATGGGTCAGGTTGCACTGCGCTAAAGAGCGCATGCTGGGTCAGGTTGCACCGCGCTAAAGTGTGTGCACTGGGTCAGGTTGTGCCGCGCTAAAGAGCGTGCACTGGGTCATGTTGCACCGCGCTAAAGAGCGCACGCTGGGTCAGGTTGTGCCGTGCTAAAGAGCGCACACAACTAAATGACACGCCAAGTTGCGCGCGCGCACACTGCTCTTCTTCTCCAACCAGCATAAAATGCCTTAGTTGGACCCATGAACTAAAATGGCCATAACTTGCTCAAAACAAGTCCGAATTAAGGCTTCCAAGGGTCTAAACTGCATAGAACGAGATTTTCTACAGCCTGGACGACTGGTTTTTAGGAAATACCAAGCTTTAATAGATCAAAACTAATAAAAACAAGAAAAGATCAAAACTTAGATATACAAAAATCTGTCCATCAAAATTGAAAATGCCATGTTCTAGAAAGGCTTAGAATCAAGTGGAGAAGAGAACGGGAAAATAAAATGTAAGATCCATCATAAAGCAAGATTGCACTTGCCTAGGGTTTCTTTGGTGGGTGGGAGGAGTAAATGAAGAAGATGGAGAGTTAAAGGGAAATAATAGAGGGGAGAGAGAGGAGTTGACATATATATGAACTCTTCTCATGATGAACCAAACCAAAATAAACAATCCAAGCCAAGAATAAACCAAGACCAAGTCAAGAATAAACCAGGACCAAGTCAAGAGTGCCAAGACCAAGCCAAGCCACATTGAACCAAGTTGAACCAAATCAAGTCAAGATTAAACCAAGGCTAAGCTAAGCAAGATAAGTCAAAACATGGGCCACCTAACAATTGTCAGAAATTCGTATACGTATAACGGAAAACGAGAGTGACACACCTACTCTATATCGACTTGTCCTTCTTTTGTACTTTGTCTCTTATAAACTTATCAAGTATTACATTATTATTTACATTTTTATAGTACTTGTCAATTAATTGGAACTACTATTTGAGTTGTATTTTGGAGTCCGAGTTGATATTTGCTTTCACTGTAATAAAGGGGCATAATGTATGGAATGGAAAATTATTTTATGACAGCCTATCAGTTGTTTTCTTTTTATGAATCAATGTAAGACGAAACAATATTACAAACAGTACTTAGAAAAGTTGTACCTACTGCTATTATCAATAAAATGAGTTATTTCTTCCTATATTGTCTTTGCAATATTTCTATAATGTGGATGTGTTTCAAATATTTCAAAATGACACAAATGTGCACATTCTTTTCTTGTACAAGTACAACACCAGACTTGAACGGAACATGCCCAGCAAGGACGATCGATTCAGCATAGTCAAAACAAGGACGAACGATTTATGGAATCGGAGAGTGACATATTTGAGAAAGAAAGAAGAGTGAGGGTTTTTTCTTCCTTCTCAAACAAGAGAGAGAGAGAGAGAGGGAGAAAGGAGAGAAAGAACAAATGAAAGAGGGAGAGATTTATGATTTATATAGAAACCCTCAAAATTAATCACGACTATTGAATAAAAATTTAATGTCTCAACAAGACACGTAGGTTGCCTGTTGTAAGCAGAATCCACCCAGACGCGGTATGCTGCTAGGATATCTAAAATTAGAAAAAACCTTAATTTTTAGAATTGTTCTACAAGTGGTCCTAGCCAGGGTACATGACAATTTATGGGTTTCTACTAGTCTTAAAAGTCTATAGGTTAGCATGATACTTAATAAAGCCCATAATACAATCTGGTTACATAAGTCATTAGTAGTTTTTTTTTGGAAAAGGGATGTATTGTATGAGAGCACCCGTGCAACCCTCGATGCATGCAAAATAAGGAAATCTGGAAAACCAATTAATCCATTACTACTATCACGACACAATATCGATAATCAAATTCTTGTATCGCAAAAATCTATTATCCTTGACTATGATACGAAAATCACAAAAACCTAAAAATACGATTCAAGACAATATATATGTTGTCCATATAAGAATATTGATACAATGTGAGCCTTATATATCCTATTTTTGAAGCGATTTAAAGTATTTGAAAATTAATATAAAACAGATTGTCGAAAACTTTGAAGGGGATACCTGAAAAAGATGGTTTGTAGACAGTTAGAGTCTAGATGGGCATATTAAGATAAGATGGCTATTTGAGTCATTTTAAGTTCAAGTACTAGAACTAACAAACTTGATAGTTGAAGACAAGTTTGTTATTCTAAAATACTAGTTCCGCGAAACTAATAAAGAAGTCACTGCACCATTTTTGCGCTGATAGGAGCTTCCCTGTCGTTATGTTGTTCGACGCTTCTTTGGCATTGTGTCCCAAATCGACTGAGCGGTTATAGATGGGTGTAACAACCCACATTCTTAATTGGTCGTTAACACCTTATCAATAGGACATCGTAACCTTGGTTCTCATGAAGAGTGGAAAGTCAATAGCCTCATGCCTTATTTCCAATGGGGAGTGGAAGTGAATATGAGCCACTTCCTCACTAGCTAGGAGTTACTTCTATATTAACTAGGAGTCTAACCGCTACATAGCCCTATGGAGACTATGATGTAGCTCCACAAAAACCTATCAAACTGCTATTGAGCAATTAAAGAGGGCTTCCCTATAGGGAATCTATAAATAGTTTGGGTTGCATGGAGGACCTAGCGGAGCAACCCTAAGACTTTCCTGAGAGTTTGAACTTACAGAACAACATAAGAGAGAGTATTTTCCTTTACTATTTAATCGTCATCCCAGAGTTCAAAAACATCTGAAAAGAACTTTCTATCCATCAAAAGAAACTATAATCTTATGTTCGGATCGTTAACGGAACAAAGTTATAGTACGCTGATCAAGATTTCATCGCCACACTTCCCTAGAAGTCAATAATAGTTGTAGATTTTACTTTTTAGCTTTTGTTGAACAGTTGTAGCAAGTTTTCTATAATCAATAAAATGTTTTTCTTCACAACTATATCTAGAAAATATTAACTAACTAGGTTATCACAACCTTACTTACTAAGAATACTGTAGAAGCATAGAATTTCAGGCGCATCTATAGGCCAGAATTCTTATGCGCTCAACCCAACTATGCGACCAACTCAAATGCGCCAGGAAGCTCAAACAGATACTTGGCACAACAAAGAAAAGTACAAGTTTAAAGACATTGAAAATAAGGTTTTATTTCATATGAAAGTCTATTACATGTCTAAAGAAAGGCTTTACAAAGGAGAACTTCTACAAAAAGAAAGATCCTAAAGCTACAGCCAGGCACAACAACTACTATATGCCCCATGCCAGGCACATCATTCGTCAGGCGAATCACTCTGATGTCTAATCTAGGCACATCGTCTCATCATTATGGCGCAGGCGCATCAACAACAATCAGCCCTTGTGTAGCAGGAGGAGGAGCTCTCCTAGCTCGACAAAGATCGCGGCATGATGCCCTGGTCTTCGGAAGCAACATGCACACTTGGCAGCCTGTGGCTCTGCCAGCATAACGACAGACGGAGCACGGCCGCCCCGATCTTTGGATGCAACAGGCACCATCGGCCTGTGTCGGGACTCGGCGATCCCGATATTTGGATGCAACAGACACTATCACAGAGGCTCAGAGTGGGGAAAAGACTAGGGCAGTACATCTTAACCCTCGGGAAGAGTTCTAGTTCGACAGTTCTCCAAGGCGAAGCTTTGGCCAAGTTCATCTTTATATCAAAATCAAGAATGAAAGCAAAGCTTTCCCTCATGTAGCTATTTATAAGCACGGGCAACCTACACCTGAGTGCTAAATGGCCAACATTTCAAATTCTATGCAATGAATTTGCATTAATAGCAAAATGCATCCGTCTTCTCGTATTCGGCTAAGTCAAGGCAACCATTAACGCCTCAAAGAGGTCAACAGGTGGGACAAAAAGGATGCGACACATTAGAAGATGCATCGTCGATGTTATGCGCTCCCATGGATGCACCCAGTGGGACATAGAACCATGCACCCGAATTGGCACTAACTAATGCAAGCCTCTCCATCAAGCATTTAATGCTGAATGACAAAGGCGGCAATGCATTCCAAGAACCGTTCAATCAGCAGCCCTGTGCAGAAAATAAAGCACCGCTGATGTCAGCACCATCATTACATCTTGGCTCGGCAATAATTTCCATGTGGCCGACCGATAATTCGTATGCGCCTCGTGGCCATGCACCCAGAATATGACATGCGCTCCAGTGGACATACGCCCGCTCAGCTCATTTCTGAAGACAAAGCTCAACATGCGCCTCAAAAGCTAAGCGTCTGGACTTGCTCAAGGCTCCTAAAAGTCCTGAGTCCAAGTCGCCTCCCCTGCGCCTGATTCTAGGGGCACCCTAATGCGAAGCTCTACATGCGCCTCAAAAGCCATGCGCCCAGACTCGTCCATGATGCCTAAAACTCATAGACTAAGTCGTCTCCATGCGCCTGATCCTAGGCGCACCATGACAGATCATTCTCCTCCAAAACTGAGATATTTGAGCCACAGGCATACGCCACGCGTCCCTTGACTCAGTTCTATTCAAAGAATGGGTGCTAACCACCCAGGATCTCTGCAACAACTAAATCTCAGCAACTACCAAGTGTCAGCTCCTCCGCAGCCTGACAAAGCAGTTCGAGAAGATTCTACTACAAATTGGGGTGCATCGTCCATATGCCCCCACTAGCATCAGCCATGTGGCGTCCCCACGGCCAGGCACATCCGATAAATGTGTACGTGGGCAGCCAGTCTGCTATTTATAAATAGAAGGATCACTCCTTCATGACAGAGGACACACACAGATAGGGAGAGAAATATATACAGACAGACTATTATATCCACATACAGAGGCCAGAAGAGACACTCAATGTCCACTTCTCCTTGCAACGCTCCGGCATCCAGAGCAACCCAGACCTTCAGAGAGTTCAAGATCGTCGTCAGATCGTTAACGGAGTCAACGTATTACCACTCGCTCCATCGACACAGTGCCTAGATAAAAAACAAACGTGTACTCCTAGGACTACATTTAAGTCCTACATTGTACTCTGTTCTATTTGTAATTAAAAACATCAATCAACTAAAGAGTTTTAATGGCAAACAAGCTGGCGACTCTGCTAGAGACCTCTTTCTCCTCCAACGAAAAAGATGTGTCACAATCTAACGACATCAAACTCGATTCCTCCCACAAAACACTTGTGGTACGTCTCAATCATCCGGTATATGAGGAGTTCATCTCTAAAGGTAGTGCCAGTCCTTCGAAGCGGCAACCAAAGCCGAAGAAGACTTGCCAAGTCTAGATGCGCAAGGCCGATGCACCTGGCACCATCACTAAAGGGGATGTGCCACCGCAGCTGGCCCTTCCTGCGGATGCCCTTAACAACAAGGATGCGCCTACTGGTGCCACACATCTGTATAGGAAATGCAGTGTTGACTACATTCTCCAACCGTCTTCTTTCCAGCCAAAGAAGATGCGCCAACGACGCAGAGGTGCAACCAATCTCTAGTGCATAAGCTCTGATGCGTAGGAGAAAATGTCTACCTTCAACTGACTCACTCGCTGTCATGGCGAGGCACAATTGGATTCTGAGTACTATGCATCTTCGCGAGCTAGTACAAAGAAATCTAAGGCAGTACAGGCCATGCGCCACGAATGTGCTACGCCAACAGCAAACCAAAAGCATGTATTCAAAATCATGCGCGTTACTGATGGTAAGATATACAGAGTCGACTCAAGCACATCTATGCCAGAAATGGGTCGACTCTCAAAGTCCCTATCCCGTTTGGGCACATCTACTGCGTTATGAACCAAGTCTGGCTGGACAACTGCGATGTTGAGTCCATGCGCCTACTTATGTGATGCGCATGAAGTGGACTCAAGTTGCCATAAATGCTGTTCCTTTACCAATGATCTGGACGTATCTTATGCGCTTGAACCAGATTAGGAGGTACAACATTCATATGACCGCCCCGGTGCTTGGCCTTGCCATACACCTGATGGGGGTGTTAAATTGAAACTCTTCCATTATGACTGCTAAGTAATGTGATAAATCACAGACGCAGATAAGGAGAGTTGACCAATAAGCACAACGTACCCCTCGCAAGGCACACCTGTGTTATGGTCACCATCAACTGCTATTGTTACAAAACAACGGCTCCACCACAGAGGCAGTCCGTGTTTTAGCGACTATAATCTACAACACCTATCCGACATTGCCTCGGAAAGAAAGTGCCAATTGAAGACGAAGCAGAGCCCTAGATCTCTTCCTGTTATGTTGTCTCAAATTCCCACTTATCTGTGAGAAATATGACCACCAACTCCTCAGCCTCTGTATCCAAGACTCGGCTGAAGAAGAGCAAAACAGTGGTCCCGTCCCCAGGAGTGTACGAACGCACCCGAGCAAGGAGCAAGGCCCTGACAGAAGCAACCGCCAGGGGTAGTCAAGCCTCTGATAGCCCTCCTCTCGAAGACAAAAAAGCACTTCGACAAATCGACCCTGACGTAGCTAGAGGTAGCTAACACGAGGCCACAGAAGAAGAAGCCCCTCCATAGAAAAGCGAGGTCGAAAGTGAAGCCACGACCGATCCATCCACTTCCACCCATATCATGACAGCTTACATGGCAGGGGGTAGTGATGAAGGAGAATCAGACGCTCCGACGCTAGACATCGTACAACGCATAGACACTCTTGAGGGGAGTCTCAAAACCCTCTCTGCTTCCATACAAATCCTGACCCAGGCGGTGTTCGACATTCGAACCACTCTGGCAAGGGTACCTATCTCCACCAGTCCCGATCTAGGGGCCAACAGAGAATCAACTATACCCCCTAAATAGGTATCTTTAGAGGCGAAGCACCACACTGCACCGCGAGCATCATCTCCTTCGAATATCCTGCTTTAGGCCATACCGCTATCAAATGCTCCCAGCTCGACAGAAGACTTGGTCGAGATGGTCAAAGACCTGCGCGAGCGTTTTGAGGCCCGAAGTAGATAGGAGGATAACCAGAATATGGAACTTCCGCAACCTTACTCCCTCGAATGGAACAAAGTGGTTTATCCTTCCAAGTATAAACCGTAAATACTGATGCCATACGACGGGAAGGTTTCTCCTTGTCGGTACCTGACCTACTTTCAGTCTCAGACGAGGCATCTTCCAAAAGAAGATGCCTTGCTTACGAGCCTGTTTGTCGGGGCTCTGAAGGGAGTCGCCTACGACTAGTACTGCAGTCTCCCTGGAAACTCTATATCGTCCTTCGACGACTTGACATGCGTCTTTCTTGATCGGTTCTACGGCAGAGGAAGGGACATGACCATATCGTCTCTCATAGAAGTACGACAGACTGAGAATGAGACCGTTCGAGTCTTCATCGAATGTTTTCGACAAGCATGTCTAAGGTTGCCTCCGGACATGCTGGAACATGCACTCATCGGAACATGCAACATGAACATGCTCCCTGCAATCAAGCTCTGGCTCAACTCCAAGCGCAATGATCATCGAAGCTGAAGCTGCTGAAAAGAAGACACGTAATGCTCATCTTCTGGGGGTTAACTTCTACACCTTTGACGATAAAGGGAAACGGCCTGTGACCAGCAGTAGCAGCCGCAAAGCAAAAGGGAAGCATGCAGTGACTGTCAATGCATCTAACAGCATGCAAGGTCCTGCCTAGAGGCCTCCTACCGCACCACGCCCGAAGATGGTCTACTCCTTCCATGATGAGGATACCTTACAGCTCTTCCAGATGCTGAAGCTGGGCGACAAAATCAAGTTGCCTGATCCCAAGTGTCCTGACGAAGTAGGCAGAGTCGGCTACTCGAGGTATTATCACTACCATCGGTTCATTGGACATCCAACTAAAGACTGCTACATCCTTAAAGACTACATACAACACATGATCAATGCAAACGTCATCTCAGTCGATTACAAGGAGAAGACAGTCTTGGCTAACATGGTGTCGCTCAAGTTCGACACCTTACAGCCTACCACAGCTCAAGATGGCATCGTCCCCATCCCAAAGGCGACAATGGAAGTAGTCAACCTTCCACCAGCCCATGACAACGTGGGTGGGTCACACCACTCACAACATCCAAGGGAGAGATCATGTGGGTTCACCTGGATCTTGTTCCAGAGCTGACTCAACCGGGAGTAACCTCTACCTCCAAAAGCAAAGGTAAGAAGACCAAGTCTTGCCGAATGGTGACTACCTCCCTTGAAGAAGCACTGCCCGTACAAACATGTTCACAGTAGAATACCCAGCCAGAGGAGGCTCCATCCGAAGTGATGCCTCCTATCATCACCATAACTGTCCAAGGAGAAGGTTCATCCCAACCTCCTACAGCTGATAAACAAAAACAGAAGGAAGCCCGCTTCGACAGGCCTCTTCGAAAAGACAACGCTCCGGGGTTAGCCAAGCCCCACAACTTCGACATACGGACACAACACGTCAGTACTCCAGCATGGCTTTCCTTATTCGAGCTCCTTCGCCTATCCAAAGATACTCAGGAGGCTCTCTACGAAGCCATAAAGGAAGTCGAGTCTTTCATCAATTAGGTCAAGAAGCCTGACGATGATCCTACAGCATGTTCGCACTGTCATAATGTGGGGGACATCATCCCCAACATCACATTCACTCGACATGATATGCTACTCAAAAATAACAAGTACAATAGACCCCTGTATTACAAAGGGTATGTCGGTGCCATCAAGGTGGATCGAATGCAGATCGACCCTGGGTCTTCTCTCAACAACATCCCCCGAACTCTACTTCAGACGTTGGGGATCCTGATGCATCGCCTGACAGCGTGTTACACTACCATCAGTGGCTTCAATACAAGTAAGAGTGAGCTGTTGGAGAAGATCCGCTTGAAGTGTCACATCGACGATCTCTAGACCGAGGTGACTTACTATGTTGTGGATGCAGACGTCAACTACAACAACCTGTTGGGACGACCATGATTACATGAATACATGTTGGTGCCATCCACTCTCCATTAATGTATGAAATACGTATCCACTAGCGGTATCATACGATCAGAGTTTGCTGACGTCAATCCCTTCAGAGGGATTGAAGCCTTCTTCACCGACGTTGATCTGTATAAATCAATTCACCTCGAAGATGAAGCCGATGATGCTGATGACGAAATAGAAGTTATGGTTGGAGCTGACTTAGAGGCGGACATGATAATCAACGCTCCCCTAAAAGTGTGACTCAAAGGGAGGCCGCCTCAAACGTCGGCCACTATAGTATTCAAACTCCACAGGAAGGCGCCAGCTTCTCCGGACAGAACATCCAATAAAGCTCTGTTGAAGATACGCCTCAAAGGCAAGCCCCCTTAAGTGGCGGTTCCTCTCGTATCCAAGCTACGGAGAAAGGCTTCAGCTTTCGGCATACCAACCGAGGCTCCCCTCAAGGTGCAACTCAAAGGCAGACCTCCTCAGTCATCGAAACCCGTCAGGCCATAAGAGAAGACCACGGCGTCCTTCTCTGCACAGTCCTAGGAGCCAGCATGGGGCAAGCTCCCAAAAAACTCTCCTCAACCTCCCAAGGTTGCTCTAGTTCTCACTGATGAAGAACTTGGAGAGTACATATCGGTTAATGTTGATGCTCCATCCCTCGATGATGTAATCCTTTGGAAAAAGATCCCGTATTTTAGCAATAATAGTGTCTTTCAATTATTTTAGTCTTCTACATTAGAATACCACGTACACTCTAGATAATGCTCTACAGTCATTGCAAACACAAATAACGACTGTAAGTCATATAAATCAAGTCGTCTTGTACCAAGGAGTCTATTATATAGTCCTGCCTCAGAACAAGGACGAGAAGCCCATTATCTTTAGCAAAGTCTAGCGTCACCAAGACCTCCAACTGACGGAGCCAGAACCCGACACTGGCAGAATGCAAACCTATCGGTTCAACGATCGAGCCAAGTATCCCATCCAAAAGATGGGCTACAACTTAAAGTGCAGCCAAGGTCTGAACTACGGTAAAGGTCGACGCCTTCTCCTACGACTTCCAGTGCCGAAAGGGAAGCCGCAAGACTACTATTACCGTACCCGACGGGGGGTAGGCTGCATTAAGCCTCCAACAACTCCAAAAGAATCAGAAGTAGAGGATGTCATACATTTTCACTCATCTGAAACTTCAACTTGGGACTCCGACACCAGCATCTTCTCCGTCTTCAGGAAGGTGTTGTCAGCCAACATGACATCCGTACATCCTTTAGAAGATAAAAACGACGATTAAATAGGAGAATTCTTCGAAGAATAACCTTAGGCTCAATGCCTAGGCGCGTAATGGGATTCTCGTTTTGAATTGTGAGAACCCCCTACCGAAGACGAAGTCGAACAGATCGACCTTGGGGACGGATCTTCATCCAAACCCATCTTCATCAGTAAGAGCTTGGTGGGGGAGGATCGAGAATCCTTGATCCACCTGGTCAAATAATATATCGACGTCTTCTCCTGGAGCTACGAAGACAAGCCGGGACTCGACCCATAAGTCACAATGCACAAGCTAAATATCTTACCTGACCCTAAGCCCGTTAAGCAGCAACATCGGTGCTTCCGTCCTAACATCATGGATGCCATTGACAAAGAGATCGGTAAGCTCTTGGACAGCGGGTTCATTCATGAAGAACAATACCCCGACTGGCTAGCTAACATCATCCCCGTCACCAAGAAGAACGGAAAGATCCGAGTCTGCATCAATTTCTTGGACCTCAACTCTGCATGCCCAAAGGATGAGTTTCCACTACCGATCACCGATGTAATGATCGACAACAAATGTGACTTCGAGCGTATGTCCTTCATGGACGGCTACTCAGGCTACAATCAGATCAAGATGTTCCCAGACGACAAGAAGCACACGTCATTCAGAACTCCAAAAGGTGTTTACTGCTACACAGTAATGCCCTTTGGCATAAAGAATGCAGGTGTCACATACCAATGGGCTATGAGCACCATCTTTCGTCAACACCTTCGCAAGACAGTCGAGTGCTATGTTGACGATATCGCCATTAAGAGCCGTCTTAGGGGCGAGCACCTACGAGACCTGAAGACAATCTTCGACCTCATGCGGGTGCATCAGCTTAAAATGAACCCAGCTATATCCTTCCTTAGGGTTTCTAGTGGAATGTTCTTAGGCTTCATTATTACTACGAAAGGCATCCATGTCGACCCCGGGATGGATAAAGCCATCCTTGACGTGGACCCTTCGAAGAACCTCAGAGAACTTCGAGGCCTATAAGGACGACTCGCCTACATCCGGAGGTTTATCGCGAACCTTTCTGGAAAATGTCAACCCTTCACCAAGCTTATAAAGAAGGGAGTTACTTACGCCTGGGCGGAAGAATGTTAGAAAGCTTTCGACGATATCAAAACTTATCTGACAAGTTCCCTAGTCCCGGTGACACCCGTTATAGGCAAACCATTCTTGCTTTATGTCCGTACAATGGACCATTCCCTTGGCACTTTGTTGGCCCAGAATAACGAAGCAGGCCATGAGCAGGCCATCTACTACCTCAGCAGGACGATGGTTAGGGCCGAATACCGGTATAATTTTGTGGAAAAAAGTATCTAGCCTTGGTGTTCGCCATCCAGAATACTCGCCACTATGTCTCAGGATAAACAATCCATGTCATCTCCCGAGTCAATCAACTCAGAATTCTCATGACAAAACCAGGAGCGCTAAACTCTCGTTTGGCTACGTGGGCGATATTATTGACACCGTATGACATGGTATTCGTACCACAAAAGGCTGTCAAGGGACAAGCATTGGCCGACTTCCTAGCTGTGCTTCCACTCCCGGAATCGTCCAGGCCCTACGAAGGTATTCCCGATGAGGTGCAAGAGTAAACATTACTGAAGAAAGCCCGGTCTGGCGGATGTTCTTCGACGATGCTTCCAGAACAGGCCCCAAAGGTCAAATTATCGCAGAAGTGGGGGTGGTCTTAATCTCTCTCGACAAACTGGTCATTCAGCGCGCCTATTCTCTTTCAGAGCCGTGGTCCAACTATGTTGCGGAGTATAACGCCCTCACCATGGGACTGCAATTAGCAAGACAGCTAGGGGTGGACTACCTTGAATCTTACGGCGACTCAAAGCTCGTCATCAATCAAATCCGGGGACATTATGAGGTCCGTCATGAAGACCTTATCCCCTATTACAAAGCAACCATGGACATCAACTCAACCTTCACAAAATTCTTCACAGAGCATGTGCCTCGGCTGCACAACTTGGAAGCTGATGCTCTGGCCGGCCTCGTAGCCTCATTGGCTGCACCCGTTGGGACTCGACACTTTGTTACGGTGACAGGTCGGGACTTAGCTTGCCCCAAAAATAATCTGTGCATACGAACAACTTATGCCATGGCCACGGAGCCTGGCATCAACTTCAGAGACTGGAGGTTCTCATTCATCGACTTGGCTGTCTATAAAATCCTCCCGGAAGACCCGACGGAGACAGTCTCAGTCAGAAAGTGCTCCATCTGGTTCTATTACGATACAGCCTCCAAAATACTGCACTGACGCTCCTACGATGGACTTCTCCTTCGATGTCTATCTAACGAAAAAGCCACCGAAGATCTTCGAGAAGCTCATGACGGAACGTGCGAAGATCATCAGCCAGGTCCTAAGCTACACGATCGACTCCGATGTATAGGCTATTACTGGCCCACCGTGATGGCCGACGCTGTCAAGTATGCAAAGAAGTATCGTGCTTGTCAGCTACACGCCAACTTCATCCATAGACCGTCAAAACCTCTACACCAGACGGTTGCCTCTTGTCCATTCGAAGCCTGGGGCATGGATATAGTGGGGCCTATCACTCCTCTTTCATTTAGGGGACACTGTTTTATCCTAGTAATCATCGATTATTTCTCTAAATGGGCTGAAGCAGTACCTCTCATAGAGGTAAAAAGATCAAAAGTGATCAGCTTCATCAAGCATCATGTTATTTACCATTTCGGGCTACCTCTAAGGATTATGCACAACAATGGCCCATAATTCATCTGCCATGCGTTCAGTAGGTTCTGCGACAAGAACCATATTCTGAATGTGGCATCAACTGCTTACAATCCGATAGCGAACGGATTGGATAAAGCTTTTAATAAGACCATCGTCAATCTACCCAAAAAGGTCGTGTCATCCAATAAATGCGACTGGGAAAAAAAGCTCGGTGAATGCCTTTGGGCCTATCGCACAACGGTACGGACCCCGACAGGCAACATACCATTCTCGCTGGTTTATGGGAGTAAAGCAGTACTACCGTTGGAGATCCAAATGCCCTTCCTACGGGTGGCGATCACGAATCAGTTGACGAAAGATGACAATCAACATCGCCGTTTGCAAGAGTTGGAAGCGTTGTACGAAAAATGCTCCTTGGCTCAATAGCGCATCAAACTTTATCAAGCCTGCATATCACAGGCTTTCAATAAAAGAGTCCGATAGAGGACTTTTCAAGTGGGTGACCTGGTTTGGCAGTCAAGAGACCGATGGTGATGACTCACAAAACATAGGAAAAGTTCGAACCCAAATGGGATGGACCCTTCATCAAAGAGAGTATACTCAAGCGATGCTTATCGTCTCACTGAAGCTAATGGAGACTTGTTCATGATGCCCATCAACGGTAAGTTCCTAAAAAAATACTATTCTTGACCTCCATCGAGAACATGCTACCTCTCCCCAGAGAGAGGACTGGTGAACTTGACCAAACCAAGTTCATACCTATTCTTTTGAAATCATATACTTATGGTACCCAGTCATTTTGTTGCATTCTATCCCCAGCAGAAGAACAACCACGTCCATATTACCTCTGAGTTGCTTCTCTACACCCCATCAAGCAGGATCTTCCACCAGATCATGCTCAAAGCAATGTTTACCACGTCCATAAAGTACATGTAGGTAACTCTAGAGGGGGTGAATAGAGTAATTGTGTCAATAATGAACAAAAAACTTAACTCTATTAAATTCCAACTAGCAAATAATTAATCAGAGTATAAGTGCGGAAATTAAAAGAAGATCAGAAGGCATACGCAGATACAACAATTTTTAACCTGGTTTCCCTCGTAGAGTACTAGTCCAAGCCTGAGAACTCTAGCTCAGGATTGAAATCCACTATTTGTGAAATAGCTTTACAACCATGTGCCTTTACTCAGAAAAGTACGCCAACTTCTTGAAAGATCGCTAAGGCAAAACTTAGAATTTTCCAAGTGACTTCTTCAAGACTCTTGTACACAAACTTCTAATTGACTTGCACCGAGCACCTTGTAGGCTTGGAAAGTTTTGTGGCTAGTAGATGAGAAGAATATGGCTCTTTATGATGTATAGGATATAATAGTAGAAGAGAATAGAAGATTGGATGATTTGAAATGGGAGAAAAGGGTGCCTATATATACTAGTTCTGGGAGGCAGAGTTCGGCCAGAACTCTGTCCAAAAATTCAAAATGTTGGCAGTAGGACAACTTGCAATGAGCAATTCCTTAAAATTAGCTCCTAGAAATTAGGAGAAAGAGTTTGGCCCGAACTCTGTGTAGGGGCAGAGTTTGGCCCGAACTCTGCCTCCTTGGAGACAGAATGCTCATCGGCTTGTTGGGCTTTGGCAGTTTAGCTTTTTGTTTGTGGAGCTTTTTGGTTATCTAGTCTATGGTTGAGGTACTCAGTGCGACTCAACGTACAATAGCCTAGACTCAATAAACTTGTAAAAATACAGACTTTCGATTATAAGTTCCAGCAACATTCGTCGAGCAGTCTTCGATGAAGATTGTCTGACTTGATATGTGATAGGTGTCTGATTTGCAGCTTGATGACGATTTATGTGTCAAGTTGGATCATGCCAAATATCGATTTGTTAATTTATCAAGATTAGATTGACTGCGATCCTGTTTGGGTCAACAATTTCCCCCATTTTGATAATTGACAAAATTGTGATATTTGTATGTCGCAACATTCATACCTGGACACATATATAGCTCTCCCGTAGATGGATATTTCTGCTCCCCCGTGAATAGAGAAGTCCTGATACAAGTACTAGTCCAAACAATATAGCATAAGTATTTATCCAAAATGGTTAAGCAAATATCACATATTCTCCCCCTTCGACATTTAACAAAATAAAATATAAGCTCCCCCATAAAAAAATAACCATGGAGAAAATATGCAATCACACAACCATGGCTCAAATCCAATGTAAGAGATAACTAGCAAATAATCCAAATAGAAGCTATATAAGCATAAAGTAGTACAAAGCAAAGAGTTCAACTACATAACCACGGAATAAAAACTACAAAGTGCGTAAAAATAAATCCTAAGCATCAGCAGTAGCATCATAAAAGTGACCACGACCATCACAAAGCACGAGAAGGTCCAGCAGAGTCAGATGGGCCGCTGACAGAGCGACGAGGATCAACAAACGCTATATTCGGATCCAAATTTCTCCTGACCCAAGTGTCATTGATACGATAACCTTCGCGAGAAGGGTCCTGTACCATGGGATAAGACACCGTAGGATGAGTAGCCAGGCAGTACTGCATGTCATACAGGGTATTGCTGATGGCCGTCATCTGTAAGGTGTTGCGATAATCCATCTGAGTCCAGCGATCATCCTCCGAGCGAAAACGATCTCGTACCATAGTCTGAATGGACTCAAGAGTAGCAGGCAGCTCGGACGCAGATTGGCCAAGGGAAGGAGGATCAGCCTGAGCATCATACTCGGAGTGCTCAAACTTAGTAGGGGACTCAACAGTTGCTAGAAGATGCCGTGCCTTAGACAGATTGGCAGAGACAAGAAGGAACTGACACTCATCAAGGGGAATATGGAATGCACGAAAGCTTATCGACAAATACAGGTGTAGGCCAATGATCGGGGTCTCGTCCATGCACAAATCATCCAGTCCATCATCGTGCACGAAAAGTTAAAAGGGACATGGAAGTGGAGATGATAAAGAGCAAAAATCTTAAGCTAGGATACTTCATCGGTCGATCCCGCTCTGGGCAAGATCGTAGAGAAAATGATGCGATAAAGTTCCGAAAAATACGGGTTAATATATTTAGGCCGTAGCTAGCGAGGTCGAGTGTTAGGAGTACACAAGTCATCTTTGAAGCTTTCAAGGGAGGATCCATCGAAAAATTGAAACTGTCGGGCATCGACAAGTTTTTCCAAAGAATTGGGTTCCGAGATCTCAATATATTCCGCAAGCTCAAAATCATCAAAAGTAATATTGATACCGGCGACACGGGAGTAGATCCGTGTGTCCTCAAAAGTCAGGTTACAATAAAATATTTGGATAACATTCAAATAGACTATAGATGTGGTAGTAAATAACTCATCTAAACACAGATTATGGAAGCCTCCAATGATACAAAAATTTGTTCATTGAATGTGTTGGGGTTATGTGGTGGTGGTGGATTAAAAAGAGGATGGATTGGAGGAGCAAGAAGAGGATGAGGATTGGAAGAGGATGCACCATCACTCCTTCTTGCCTCTACCAAAGAGTCTTGGAGCCATGGAGAATTTGAAAGTTTGAAAAAGAAATAGAGAATAATATGAAATTATACCTCACACAAATGAGAAAAGATGGAAGAGATCCCCCCAAAAGCTTTAGATCTTGAGTTTGGGAAGAAAAATAGCCCTAAAAGTGGGGTTTTTAGGGTTAGGGTTTGAGAAAATTGTGCTTGGAGGAAGGTGGAAGAAGAACAAAGTGAGGAAAGAGGGTTTGCTCTCGGGTTTAAGAAGTTTGGGAGGAGCAAGTCAGGTTAAATCTGGACCGTCGGATCAAAAGAATGGGTGGCTGAGAAGCAGAGAAGGTTCTGTGACCAAGGACACAGAGTTCGGCCCAAACTCTGTGTAGGGCAGAGTTCGGCCCGAACCCTGCCTCCATGTGCACAGAATACTGGAAATTTTGAAAAAGACCAAGTTTTGTTGAAAATGAATAGAATTTGAAAGTTTGAAATAAAAGAAGTCATAAACATAATTAAACCATATAATAAATAATGATTTAAGATAACGACCATTACGATGAAACTGCCATGGGGTAGCTGTAGGGGCCGGATCCCAGCTAGCGTAGTCCGAAGACTAGTGGACCGTGTCGCTTAGGCTTTAAAACCTTATTGTCAGAAGGACCCTTTCGGCTTGTACCCATAGCAAAGTCATCATAAAAATATATGTCATAATCGTTATTTACGCATGCCAATTTATTTAATGTCCGATTTATCCAAAATTCCTAACTTACGACAAAGAAAGTTGAAGCACTCTTCGGCCAGTGGTTTGGTAAAGAAGTCTGCTAGCTGATGTTTAGTGTCTATGAATTCTAAATTAATCGTGCCTTGTTGTTGATGATCACGCAAAAAGTGATGTCTAATCTCTGTGTTTAGTGCGTGGATGACAAACTGGGTTCTTGGTCAGATTAATGGCACTAGTGTTATCGCAGAAAATAGGTATGTGCTTGAAATATAAGTTATGATCTTCAAGGGTTTGCCTCATCCATAGAATCTATGCACAACAACGACTAGCTGCGATGTATTCAGCTTCTGTTGTGGATAGTTGACAGAGTTCTGCTTCTTGCTAAACCATGAGACTAATGCCTTTCCTAGCAAATGACACATGCCGCTGGAACTTTTACGGTCGACTTTGCATCCCGTAAAATCATTATAGGAATCTCCGATTAAGTCAAAGGAAGTGGTTTTGCGATACCACAAGCCTACCGTAATTGTTCCTTTATGGTATCTAAAGATACGCTTAACTGTGGTCATGTGTGATTCCTTAGGATTGGCTTGGTATCCAGCACATAAGTAAACACTGAACATAATGTCGGGGCGACTAGCATTTAAATATAATAAACTACCAATCATAGCTTGATACTTACGTTGATCGATCGGTTTGCCGCTTTCATCAGGTTCCAGCTTTGTGGTGTAGCCATAGGGGTGTTGATTGGTTTGATGTTGTCAAGCTCAAACTTCTTCAGCATGTCCTTTACATATTTCGACTGACTGATGAAGATGCCTTGGGAGAGTTGTTTGATTTGTAATCCAAGGAAGTAGTTGAGCTCCCCCATCATGCTTATCTCGAACTCATTCTGCATATACTTGGCAAATTTTTTGTATAGACCCTCATTAGTAGGCCCCAAAATAATATCATCAACATTTATTTGTACTAAAAGAATTATATCATCAAGAGATTTTATAAACAGTATAGTGTCGACTTTCCCTTTTGAAAAACCTTTATCAAGTAAGAAAGGAGACGATCATACCAAGCTCGAGGAGCTTGTTTGAGGTCATAGAGATCTTTTCTAAGTTTAAAAACGTGGTCAAGAAATTTGTGATTTTTGAAACCAGGTAGTTGTTTGACAAAAAATCTTCTTTGATAAAACCGTTTAGAAAAGCACTTTTTCACATCCATTTGAAAAAGTTTAAAGTTTTAAAAATTTGCAAATGCGCAAAGCATCCGAATGGATTCTAGTCGGACAACAGGAGCATACGTCTCATCATAGTCGATGTTCTCCTCTTGGTTGTATCCTTGGGCTACGAGACGAGCTTTGTTGCGAGTGACTGAACCGTCCTCGTTTACTTTGTTACGAAAAACCTATTTAGTGCCAATTATTGAGTGGCCAGTAGGTTTAGGAACAAGTTCCCAAATTTGGCTTCTCTCAAATTGGTTGAGTTCTTCTTGCATCGCGGAAATCAAAAATTTATCATTAAAAGCTTCTAAAACATTTTTAGGTTCTATTTGAGAAATGAATGCAGTGCTAGATATAGTGTCTCTTACGGAAGATCGAGTAATTACCCATTTTGATATTTCACCTATTACCAATTCCTTTGGATGAGAGGGAGTGAATTGGAACTTCTTTGGTAATTCCTTTGGAGAGCTGGTTTCAGACGTTGCATTTATAGATGTCGAAGTTGATGGTTCATCATTGTCGTCGGGAATGATAGCTGTACTAGTGTCCTCATCAAAAGTTACATTAGTAGACTCTTCAACAACCATGAAGCGTTTGTTGAACACTCTATATCCCTTACTCTTAGCCGCATAGCCAAGAAGAATACCTTCGTCAGCTTTGGCATCAAATTTGCCTAAGTTGTCTTTGGTATTCAGGATAAAGCAGCGACAACCAAACACTCTAAAGTAAGAAATACTAGGAGTCCTACCAAACCAAACCTCATAGGGTATCTTCTTCGAAATAGGTCGAATCAACACCCTATTCAAAATATGGTATGCTGTGCTGACAGCTTCTGCCCAAAAATATTTCGAAGAGAGAATTGATTTAGCATAACTCTAGCCATATCGCCAAGAGTTCCATTCTTTCGCTCCACAACACCATTTTGTTGAGGAATTCTTGGACACGAAAATTCATGACTAAAACCATTTGAATCGTAAAACTTTTCAAAATCAGAATTTTTGAGTTCGCCACCATGATTACTTCGGATACGAGTAATCATGTAGCCTTTTTCAGTTTGGACCTTTTTAGCAAATACTTTGAAAACAGAAATTGTATCACTTTTGTTTGTAAAAAAGAAAACCCAAGTAAATCTTGAAAAATCATCTACAATGACAAAAGCGTAGAGTTTTCTGCCAAGACTGGCTACTCTACTAGGTCCAAATAAGTCCATATGAAGTAATTGCAATGGTCGGATAGTACTTACAGTGTTTATTGATTTAAAGGAAGATTTGGAAGCCTTATTCTTTTCACATTCGGCATATACCGTGTCTTTTTTGAATGTGATATCCGGCAATCCTCTAACTAGCTTCTTGGTGGATAGTCTGGATATAGTATCCATGTTGGCATGACCAAGACGCTGATGCCATAGGAGCTTTTCGTCTTTGTGAGCGTAAAGGCAACTTCCTGTACTGTTAGTATCACTAGATATATAGAAAATGTAAATGTTATCTTCCCTTGTTCCCTCAAAGGCGATGTCTCCAGTTGATCTATCATAGATAAAGCATTTAGTTTTTTCGAAGTTAATACCATAACTATGATCAGCAAGATGACTAATGCTGAGCAAGTTATGTTTTAACTCGGTCACTAGACATACATCGTTAATAACAGGAGAGGGAGGATATATAATGCCCCAGTCCCAAAATACGCAGGACTAGGAATATAGACATGCCAACTGTATACATACGAAGTACGTGGGCCTAGTATGAATATATAAGCTGTAAAATACAGTAAACCACAACTAACTAATCTTATCCACAAAATGTAAGAATAAAGGATATTATATAATCAACTTTGAATTGTCATTGGTACATGTAGTTGGGCGGAGACAAATCTACTACCAACTATGAAAAGAAATACATAACAAAAGAAAGAATTTGGCGAGCGAAGCGAAGACGATCAAAGTGCAATCATCCTTGAAGAAATAGAGATGGTCATGGCCACAGATAGAACACTTGCAAAAGACATGAGCACACACCTGGCGAGATAACCAGGTCCTCAGAGGGACGTAACAAGATACTATAAACATGCCATATAAATGCTGAATATAAAATATGCCACAAACAAAAGTAAGTGACAAGACAACAATAAGGTGATCTAACCATACTAAAGTGAACATGCAGTTGAGAAACAATCCTTCGACGCATGAGCCCTGGCTGTAAATAGGATCGGCATAGTCCCATGTAGGGCACCAGCGGCCTACGTCCGTAACATTCGAAGATCGTCAGAGGGCATCATGTGCAAGGGGTTACGTCCATAACGCTCTGGAAAACGTCAGAGGGCACCTAGAGCCTGCGTCTCCGGAGTAGCGCACAGGTAATCAGGGAAGTGCAAAGAAGTCCATACGTCAGGTAATGTTCTCCCCACCCAATGCACCTATCATATCACATCTACGACCATGTAGCACTACTAACCGTCAAGTCTTCTAACATACAACTATTGACAATTAGACCTAACGCACGTCCTATACGCATCAGTGATCAGCCAACACGCAAGTCCGGATGCTATATGCTACTCATGACTCACACATCTCGTGGCACATCAGTGTCAAAGTTTATGTAATGCACTAAACTAGTGGTAGTCCCTTAACTTTAGGTACATATGCAATCAAATGATAATAACAAAATACACCTAATATCACTAAGAAGGCACTAGATCAGGAACTGTAATAATGGTACAGCTAAAAGAACTGGAAATAAATACACAGTGATATGTAATAAATATAAATGCAGACTAATTTATAAACAGTAAATTATAGCAAGGTATCTTGCCTGATGTGTCGCCTGGTGTGGTACGATAATCCGACAAGTCATGTTTCTCCAGTAGCCATGTTCGGTGTGTAGAGGCCCGAAGTCCTTGAGAAAGTAGGGAGACACGATTTAGTCATGATCAAGAATTGATAACCGATGGATTTTGTGCAAATCATACATATATTATTTTGTAAAAATATTTATAATACTTTGAAAATATATTTCATTAGTCCAAAATATTTTAGATAAATACATACTTGAAAATGAGTTTTCAATTTGGAAACTACCATTTTTATTAATTAAAATAATTTTTTTAAGAAAACTACTTGAAAAATAAAAATTGTTTTAGGCAAAACTCTAAGTTGTCAATATAGAATTTACTAGGTAAACTAAATTTTTGGTAGTCAAAATATTTTAAATATGTATTTTGAAAATAAATAAAAACTGTTTAGGGGTAAACCCTAATTTTGTCAAAATGTATTTTAAAAAAATATTAATTATCAATTTTATTTAATAAACAGAATAATTCGCTAATAATTCTAATAATAAGAATCATAATCATAACAAAAGTATTAAAATAATACTAATGATATAATAATAACACTAATCATAATAAAAATAATAATAATAATAATAATAATAATAAATATAATAATCCATATAATGATCAATACAGGACAACACTGTTCTTTGAAAAGTTTAGAAAGTAGGAAAGGAAGTGGGGAGAGTGAGGGGTTTACCAGAGGCGGCTCCGGCGGAAGATGACGGTGCGCGGTAGGGGCGGTCGCGCGCGGAGGGCGGAGCGGCTGGGTGCGGTCAGCGGCGGGGCTTGGGCGGCACGCTGGGCGGGCGAGCCAGTGCTCACGCGCTCAAGACGACGGCCGACGATGACTTGGGCGGAGGATACGGCAGAGTACCGGAGGGTCGCAGCCAAGGGGCGACACGGCGGGCTTCCGACCGTGGCGACGGAGATCGGCGACGGACAACGGAGGTTAGGGTTTCTCCATCGGCGGACGGCTCTGGCATGGTGCGACGGCCGTGTGGCTGAAAGTCGGTGGGGGCAGAGGCTCGGGCAGCAGCGGATGGCTGGGTCCAGTGAGAGTCGGGAAGGCACCGGCTCACGACGGCAGAGGAACGGCGATCGCCAGGTTGAGTCCAGGTTAGGTGAGGGTCTTCACTTCTTCTTCTTCTTCTGTGTGGTGGTTTTGGCGGCGATGGCCGACTTTTTGGGCAGACGGCAGAGGTGATGGCTGTTCGGTGGGTTGGCTGGGGTTTCGGCGGGGGTTACTTTGGGTGGTGGTGCTAATGGTGTTGGCGATGGTGGTTGTGGTGGTAATGATGGTGGCGGTGGCCGGAGTTGGACGGCTGCGACGGTCTGTCCGGGTGGCCTGGGGTGATGCCATTTGTCTGACAGCGGCGAGCAGGGTCGGGCTGCTGATAACGGCGAGGGTGTTGCAGTGGCGGTGACAAACATGATGACGACTTCGTCGGCTGAGTGGCAGGGTTAGGTTTAGGATTGAGTCGTCGTGTCGGGAGTGTCCGACACGGCTGGGTGGACGTCCGGGATTGTCGGACGGGACAAAATTTTTGTATTTGTAATGGGGAAAAATAGTTGATGGGTGGCACAGACACGATGCACAATATGTGGATGGTAGAATTTATGGATGAGTACCTCTCCTTATATAGGAGGTAGGAGTTCCCAGTTAGATAAGGACTTGCAATGGTTTAAACCCCGATGGATAATTCCATCTTTTTATTTAAATCGATTTAGAATTTAAGCAATAAAAATCAAATCGATCTAGATAAACTTCCTTTAATTTAAAATAAAATCTTTTCCAAATTTAAATTATCAAAATAATTCAAATATTAAATAAAACAAAAATTTTAATATCTTTTTCATAAATATTTGTCACGCCCCAGTACTGAAACACGGGGACGGACGTCGGCCAGCTACACCGTATAAGGTACAAATACGCTATACGGCGATGATGGTTGTCAAGTCTTGCTGGGTATCCTAGCATGCAATCATTCTATGGCCTAAATCCGATCTCATGTCCACAGGTAAATCACAATGTAACAACATCAAGAGAGATAATCATATGGAAAGCAGGGAATACTCAAATGATAATCAAAAAATCCACAGTACAGAATAATAATGTAGACTAGTATACCATCCCACAGTTCCTAGCATGGTCGGGAACTAAAGCACATCCTCCAAGTCGAGTCTAGAAGATCCACAGGGTCGGTCTCAGGCAATCTGGGAACAATCCAGGGTTGGTCAGGCCAACCGTAGCAAGTACCAGAAAGGAAGGCTCAAGGACGGGCGAAGAAAACCAACAGGATAAAATGTGACAGAAATAGCATCTAAAAATAGTAAATAAGGTAAGGGATCATACGGTACCAACGCACGATTACAGAATATAAGGCAGCAATCCAACTACTAATACGTAAGTAACCAACAATCATCACAGTCATCCTAACATCCACTAATGCTTGCATCGCCAACTAGAACTCGTAGTCTGTCATCGAAACTGTAACTCACCCCTACATCAAACAAGAACAAGAGAATAAATTACCATAACGGGACAGCGTTACGTACCAGCCAGCTTAGCAAGCAACAAGCCATACAATTTAGGAGAATAAGCGGCCACTCAAAATGCCTACGGCTCTCTATGTAGAGGTTGGGTTACCCTAACAATGCAAGTATGGGAATCCTCAGATCGTGTCGTCCCAGCAGGGCTAGTGAGGCCAAGTATAGCATATAAGAAGAGCATCGATCACTCGTAAGGCCACCGGGCTTGCATGTCACCACCGGTCCCTCGTAAGGCTACCGTGCCGAGCATGCCATGTATATAATGTATAGTACATAAGTAGCCGGATATTGCCATCCACTAGTACGAATGGTAACAATATCCATGGCGGCCGGCCTGCAGGTCATGACTAATGTAGTGTTCCGCTCCTAGCGGTTCACTATGTAAGGCTTGTGGCTTGGCTAACTCGGTCGGAACTGAGTATTGGGGAAACTTACCGTCGGCACCGAATCGATCACGGACAAGTGCATAAGAACCTTTCCAACTAATGGATTGGTTTCTCTTGAAATGCGTCCAAGAGTTTTCTCTGGATGTTTTACTGCTGGTTTTGCTGCTTGGTTTTGATGGATGCTTTTCTGAACGATTTTCGATGATTTGATTCTTGCCCGTTTTCATCGATTTGTATAGCATTTATTCTTGAGAATTCTGAGAGAAGAGAACACAACGAGATGGATTATTAACCAAACTTTTGGTGCCAATGCAGACTGACGCGTGACGGAAGGCTAAGCGTACAAGTGTTCCGCTTTCTCTCGGCGATTCTCTAATTTGGTGAGTGTGGATCTCTGTGGTGGTATTGTCCCTCTCGCTATTCCTTTATGCCAACTAAATAATTGTCTTGCAACATCCGTTGATCGATATCAAGTTGCTAATGCCACAAGTCAATACCACTAAGAAGCTAGAGATTGAACATTGAATATTGAAATGAATGCTAGTCCATAGAACATTAAAATGAATGCTAGTCCATAGAATATTAAAATGAATGCTAGTCCCTTGAACATTGAAAGAATTGATTACACTGTGAACAACATTGAGATTGTGCTTATCGCTTGAACATTGAATTGAGATAATTGATGCCTATGATAATAAGATATGAAATGTGGGGAATAAACATGTTGCTTAGTACTTAATATTCTATGCACACAATGTTTATCGAGTCGGACACACATTTGCATGACCATAGACGTACTTGTATACAAGGATTTCCTCGAACGGTACCTGCGGCAGTGGGTTCGAGTCGGCCTAGGAGGAATTAGTGCTTTGGTAGCACGGTATCAGAACCTTCATTCGGGCTCGCAACCTGGTGAATGGTCAACCGCATACCAATACGAAGTCCTATATGGCACGTCGACATGGTGCATAACCACCAGTGGTCATGTTTTAAGGATGTATGCTAATCAATGTCTTATGCAGGGGCGGTAAGTATATTATTATTATCCTGTATCTTATGCAGGAAAGCTGGATTCGGCCAATGGTAAAGTAAACATGGTTTATTCCATGTTATATTTATTATGATTTACTCTGAATGTTTCATGTCCCTTATAAGTTCATATCTTTAAAATGCTTGTCATTAATAAAATGATGGTTTAGCTGAGTGGGCCAACGGGGCTCACCAGTGCATTGTTATAATGTGCTGACCCCTCCTCCACAGGTACTGGAGAAGGCTCAGGCGCACGTCCGAATTAAAGCTTTCTGAACTGCTGTTTCCTTTCAAGTTGTTTTCCCTAAAAGATGCACAAAGTATTACGGAGTTTTCAAAGATAGCTGCTTATATTTCAAAGTACTAAAGGGGCATGATGTATGGAACGGAAAATTATTTCATGGCAGCCTATCAGTTGTACTTCTTTTCATAAATCAATGTAGCCGAAATGGCATTTCAAATATTATCGATCAAAGTTGTATTCTGACTACAATTATGAATGAAATGAGTATTTCTTCTTCCTATATTGTGTTCCAATGTTTCCGCAACTGTGGCTTAATTTTAAATGTTTCAAATGATATGAATGTGCATGTTCTAGCCTTGTACAAGTGCAACTCCAGACTTGTACGGCATCACGCCTTAGCGAGGACGATCGATTCGGCGTGAATCGAAGCAAAGCGAGCGATTCCCCGAATCGGGGCGTGACAAGTTGGTATCAGAGCACGATTTCAAATCCTCGGATTTCAAAAACATTTTTCAAAAAGGAAGTCTTAATGCAAATTTTCTCGATTGATGGTGTCGATAGCGCTGGCATGAAATAATGTTCCATACAATAAGCCCATAAATATTTTATGAGTGCTAATAGAATTATTTTTTTGTTGTAGAATGACCAAGGGTGATAGCACAAAGACGAATTCATCGTCTGACCCAATTGAGAAACTGATTAAGCAAATGGAGGCTCAGAGGAAGCAAAGCGAAGCTCAACATCGCGCGCTTCAAGAGCAGCTTCAGTATCAGTTTCAGGAGCAGCTGGATGCTCAACAAAAACAAGTGGATAGTCTAACTCAGATTGTCACCAAGCTGGCGGTCGATTCCAATGTTTCTGCAAAGGCCACAGCAACCGAGACCGTAGAAGTGCCGACAGAGAAATCTGAGACGCCGACACGGAAGAGAACGAGCTTCAAGTTCTCTGAATTTAAAAGTTGTGACCCGCCTAAATTTAATGGGAAAGAGGAGCCAGATGAGGTGATGGGCTTCTTGAACACACTGGAGGGCTATTTCCGAATGTTAGAGATTCAGGGCAGTAAGAGAGTAGAGTGTACCGATGTACAACTTCGTCTCAATGCCCAGGAATGGTGGATTTCGCAGAGACAGGCACTTTGCGGAAATAGTCAGGATATAAAGATGTCTTGGGAGGCCTTCAAGCAGGCTTTCATTACTCAATTCATTCTACCCACTGTCCGACAACAAAAAGAGAATGAGTTTATTGCACTTCGACAAGGCAGTATGTCAGTAGATGACTATGAGACAGAGTTTTTGAAAAGAGTCGCATTCGCTGGGTACGTGGTACCGAATGACGACGCGAAGCGGGGAAGATTTGTACAAGGCTTGAATGAGGGCCTGGAACGGGATGTTCTAACTCGGAAGTGTACGTCATACAGAGAGGCGTACGAGACAGCTCTCGAGATGGAAAGATTTCATCGATCGACTAGTCGTGGGACAACACGGAACTACCAAGGCAATAACCAGAAACGACCTTGGTCGGCAGGAAGAAATGACGCACCTAAGCGTCATAACACAGGGGATAACAAGGGACCTCAGCAGCAGTTGCCACGTTGTAATAAATACAACAGGTGGGGGCACAAAACTGAGGACTGTCGTGCTGGATGTTTCAAATGTGGAGGTATAGGCCACAGGGCAGTTGACTGTAGAGGCAGAGGAAACAATCAATATCGTGGGCATAACAATAATCAGAACCGGGGCCAACATAACAACCAAAATCGTGGCCAAGCGCCACCAGCCTCGCCAGCTCCGAACGGAAATGCACCAAATCAACAACAAGGTGGGCAAGCAAGGGTTTATGCCTTTACTCAGGCAGAGGCCCAGACCGCAGAGAATGTTATAACAGGTATGTTGTTGTACAAAGGCATACCTGCAAGAGTACTTTTTGATTCTGGTGCTACTCATTGCTTTATCTCTTCTGATTTTGCAACGAAAAATAAATTTTGTATGACTCAACTAAAGACAGCTTTGTGTGTTAGTACTCCTTCGGGAGTAGATATGCCTGCAACTTTGATTTGCAGGGACGGCTACATTAAGATTGGAGGCAAGACTTTATCTTTGGTGCAATTGTACTCGACATCAAAGAGTACGATATCATATTGGGAATGGACTGGCTTAGCGCCAATCATGCAACAATCGACTGTGCGGATAAGAGAGTTGTGTTTCGCCTACCCGGAGAAACGGAATTCTCTTACTCGTGCGGCTCGGCGTTCCAAGGACCCATGGTCATATCAGCAATTACAGCAAGGCACATGCTGTACTCAGGGTATAAAGGCTTTCTCGCTTCTGTCCAAGACACTCGAATGAAAAGTGTAGGCTCGAATCAGACCAAAATTGTGGCAGAGTTCCCTGATGTGTTTTCGGACGAGATACCTGGGATGCCGCCGAATAGAGAAATTGAATTCACAATTGATACATTTCCGGATACTCATCCGATATCTAAGGCGCCGTACAGGATGGCTCCGGTAGAATTGAAGGAACTAAAGGTACAGCTACAAGAATTACTAGACCGGGGATACATTCGTCCAAGTATATCTCCATGGGGAGCTCCAGTACTGTTTGTAAAGAAGAAGGATGGGACGATGCAGCTGTGCATCGATTACAGAGAACTAAATAAGGCAACCATCTGTAACAAGTATCCCTTGCCACGGATATATGATCTATTCGATCAGCTACAAGGGGCGACCGTGTTTTCTAAAATCGATCTTCGTTCAGGATATCACCAATTGAAGATCAGACCCGAAGATGTCCCTAAGTCAGCATTTCGTACAAGATACGGACACTATGAGTTTTTGGTCATGCCATTCGGCTTGACTAATGCTCCAGCAGCCTTTATGGATTTAATGAATAGAGTGTTTCGACCGTTCTTAGACAAGTTTGTTGTTGTGTTCATCGATGACATCTTGATCGACTGAAAGGATAGGGAGACTCATGTCAAACACTTGAGGGAAGTACTTCAGACGCTGCGGGACAACCAGCTCTATACAAAGTTAAGCAAGTACGAGTTTTGGATGAACAGCATGTCGTTCCTTGGACATGTTGTTTCGGTAGAAGGTGTTGCCGTCGACCCAAAGAAGATTGAGGCAGTTGTGGACAGGAAGCAGCCTGCATCAGCTAGTGAAATACGGAGTTTCCTTGGTTTAGCCGGGTACTACCGTAGATTTGTGAAAGACTTCTCGAGAATCGCATCACCTTTGACTCGCCTAACTCAGAAGGGAGTCGCATTTAAGTGTACCGATGACTATGAGAGTAGTTTCCAAGAACTCAAGCAGCGGCTCGTCACAGCTCCAATTTTAGCACTTCCGGAAGGCTCCGAGGGATTTCAGATCTACAGTGACGCATCGGGACTTGGTTTGGGATGTGTTCTCATACAACGAGGGAAGACAATATCTTATGCTTCGAGACAACTCAAACAGCATGAGAAGAATTACCCAACACATGATTTGGAACTGGCGGCAATTGTGTTCGCGTTGAAATTGTGGCGACACTATCTCTATGGTGTGTCCTGCGATATCTTCATGGATCACAAGAGCCTGAAATATATATTTACACAGAAAGAATTGAATTTGAGGCAGCGGCGTTGGTTAGAATTGATCAAGGATTATGACTTGACAATCTCCTACACGCCGGGTAAAGGAAATATGGTAGCTGATGCCTTGAGTCGGAAATTTGTTGGATCCCTAACAATAGCAAAAGAGGTACTACGAGATCTTGAAGAGATGGGCATCGAGTTCAGGATTCGTCCGCAGATTGTGCAGTTGGCTCAGTTGCAACTTGAGCCGAGTCTTCAGGGAAGGATTAAGATTGCTCAGAAGGATGACCCGTTTCTGCAGAAGATACGCGAGTTGATTCTAGCAGGAAAGGCGTCGGACTTTACCGTTGAAGATGACACTATTCGTGTCAAGGGGAGATTATGCGTCCCTAAGGACGAGGATATCAGGAAGGAAATACTGACCGAGGCTCATTTCGCAAAGTATTCCTCGCATCCGGGAGGTACGAAAATGTATAAAGATCTGCGTACCACATTTTGGTGGCATGGCATGAAGAAGGATGTGGCGCTATTCGTGTCACAATGCTTGGATTGTCAGCGTGTGAAGGCCGAACACCAACGGCCAGGCGGAGAACTATAAAATTTGGCTATTCCACTGTGGAAGTGGGATAATATCTGTATGGATTTTATAGTTGGCTTGCCAAGAACTCAGAAGGAAAATGATGCGATTTGGGTTATCGTGGATAGATTAACCAAGTCGGCACATTTTATTCCAATAAAAGTTACATGGGGAGTAGAACGGTTGGCTCAGATTTACATAAATGAAATTGTTCGATTACATGGGGTGCCAGCTTCTATAGTATCAGATAGAGACGGAAGATTCTTGTCGCAATTTTGGATAAGTCTACACTCGGCTATGGGCACAAAGTTGAACTTCGGTACAGCTTACCATCCACAGACTGATGGTCAGACAGAGAGGGTAAATCAGATTCTTGAAGATATGTTGAGATTCTGCGTGCTGGATTCAAAGAAAAATTGGGACGCACATCTCGCACTAGCAGAGTTTGCCTATAACAACAGTTATCAGGCAAGTATCCAAATGGCCCCGTACGAAGCCTTATATGGACGAAAATGTCGATCACCGATATGCTGGGATGAAGTCGGTGAACGGCAAGTGCTCGGACCAGAACTTGTGGAACAGGCCGTCGAGGGGGTTCACTTAATTCGAGAAAGACTTAGAGTTGCTCAAAGTTGACAGAAGAGTTATGCGGACGTACATCGACGACATTTGGAATTTGCGGCAGGAGATCATGTCTTCTTGAAGGTCACGCCCATGCGAGGTGTGATGCGGTTTGGAATGAAAGGAAAGCTAAGCCCGAGAATTGTTGGACCCTTCGAGATTTTGGAGAAGGTAGCCTCAGTGGCTTATCGACTTGCACTACCTCCGGCTCTGGCTGATGTGCATGATGTCTTCCACGTATCTCAAGTACGGAAGTACGTGCATGATCCAAGCCATGTAGTGAATTTTGATCAGCTACAGCTGAGCGCTGACCTATCCTACACTGAAGAGCCTGTCCAGATTTTGGACAGGAAAGAAAAAGTTTTGCGGAATCGGACAGTATCCCTGGTCAACGTGTTGTGGCGGAACCATGCTGTAGAGTAGTCGACGTGGGAACTAGAGGAAGAGATGAGGGTGAAATACCCCTCGCTGTTTGAAAATTTTGAGGTAGGACTCTTACTTTAAGTTTCGAGGACGAAACTTTTTCTTAGTGGTATATTATGTAGTGTCCCGCTCCTAGCGGTTCACTATGTAAGGCTTGTGGCTTGGCTAACTCGGTCGGAACCGAGTATTGGGGAAACTTACCGTCAGCACCGAATCGATCACGGACAAGTGCATAAGAACCTTTCCAGCTAATGGATTGGTTTCTCTTGAAATGCGTCCAAGAGTTTTCTCTGGATGTTTTACTACTGGTTTTGCTGCTTGGTTTTGATGGATGCTTTTCTGAACGATTTTCGATGATTTGATTCTTGTCCGTTTTCATCGATTTGCATAGCATTTATTCTTGAGAATTCTGAGAGAAGAGAACACAACGAGATCGATTATTAACCAAACTTTTGGTGCCAATGCAGACTGACGCGTGACGGAAGGCTAAGCGTGCAAGTGTTCCTCTTTCTCTCGGCGATTCTCTAATTTGGTGAGTGTGGATCTCTGTGGTGGTATTGTCCCTCTCGCTATTCCTTCATGCTAACTAAATAATTGTCTTGCAACATCCGTTGATCGATATCAAGTTGCTAATGCCACAAGTCAATACCACTAAGAAGCTAGAGATTGAATATTGAATATTGAAATGAATGCTAGTCCATAGAACATTGAAATGAATGCTAGTCCATAGAACATTGAAATGAATGCTAGTCCCTTGAACATTGAAAGAATTGATTACACTGTGAACAACATTGAGATTGTGCTTATCGCTTGAACATTGAATTGAGATAATTGATGCCTATGATAATGAGATATGAAATGTGGGGAATAAACATGTTGCTTAGTACTTAATATTCTATGCACACAATGTTTATCGAGTCGGACACACATTCGCATGACCATAGACGTACTTGTATGCAAGGATTTCCTCGAACGGTACCTGCGACGGTGGGATCGAGTCAGCCTAGGAGGAATTAGTGCTTTGGTAGCACGGTATCAGAACCTTCATTCGGGCTCGCAACCTGGTGAATGGTCAACCGCATACCAATACGAAGTCCTATATGGCACATCGACATGGTGCACAACCACCAATGGTCATGTTGTAAGGATGTATGCTAATCAATGTCTTATGCAGGGGCGGTAAGTATATTATTATTATCCTGTATCTTATGCAGGAAAGCTGGATTCGGCCAATGGTAAAGTAAACATGGTTTATTCCATGTTACATTTATTATGATTTACTCTAAATGTTTCCTGTCCCTTATAAGTTCATATCTTTAAAATGCTTGTCATTAATAAAATGTTGGTTTAGCTGAGTGGGCCAATGGGGCTCACCAGCGCATTGTTATAATGTGCTGACCCCTCCTCCATAGGTACTGGAGAAGGCTCAGGCGCACGTCCGAATTAAAGCTTTCTGAACTGCTGTTTCCTTTCAAGTTGTTTTCCCTAAAAGACGCACAAAGTATTGCGGAGTTTTCAAAGATAGCTGCTTATATTTCAAAGTACTAAAGGGGCATGATGTATGGAACGGGAAATTATTTCATGGCAGCCTATAAGTTGTACTTCTTTTCATGAATCAATGTAGCCAAAATGGCATTTCAAATATTATCGAAAAAAGTTGTATTCTGACTACAATTATGAATAAAATGAGTATTTCTTCTTCCTATATTGTGTTCCAATGTTTCTGCAACTGTGGCTTAATTTAAAATGTTTCAAATGATATGAATGTGCATGTTCTAGCCTTGTACAAGTGCAACTCCAGACTTGTACAGCATCACGCCTTAGCGAGGACGATCGATTCGGCGTGAATCGAAGCAAAGCGAGCGATTCCCCGAATCGGGGCGTGACAACTAATGTCTGGGATAAGGCTGGTAATATACAATCTCGGGATTCCGTTCCCCCCAATGCTTCTACCAGTTTAAGTTGCCTAGATTAAACATACATTTATCCGGAATCACATGTCGTGATCACATGATCATCCTCCTAGATGTCGTACCTCAGTACGAGAATGCTAAGTAAGAATCAACCTCGGCACCTATAGTCCCAGTTGTGATACATCCTTAGTGTTATGCAACAAGCAAGCAAGCAATCCTAACCACGCTAAGACTATAGAAACTACCAGATACCCATGCAGGTAACCATATAATATAGCTAGAATATCAAGATGGCATCGCAATGCCATATAATCATGGAAGTAGCACCTCAAACTGCCAATAGACAAGGGGAACCGCAGTGCAAGGTCAGGGCCAGTACCTCAAAGGGTAATTGGACTTATAGCACGGATATAAGTAGTCAGGTCTGGGACAAGGACAAATCTGTCAGTCACAAGAAGTCATCTGCCCACATCGTGGCATGGATATCAGGTCAAGTACAAGATCAAAACCTCTACCACAATAACATCTCAAGCATATATGGGAGCCTAGAGCTCCAATCATCCAGTCGGTCTATCCACCAGATCAATCTATCAAGAGTCTCCCATCCATGATGGAGTGAATATCACGTCAATAAAGACAACCACCAAATACCAAGCTCATCCCCCTAACAATGCTAGGCCCTCTGACTCACAAGTATCCTCCAAGTCAATGATCACAAGCCACTAGAAAACAAGCCCCTCAACTACCAAGACACAGCAATCAAACCAGGTTCTCCATTTACCGGAATACACAAAGGTACCAGGTTTTGGGCGTTTGGGAAGTCGAGTAAAAATCATATAATAATACCCTCGATATTCTCCTCGTTCTGCGAGACACTCGCACCAGTATCCAAAATCCAAAAGTCCTCGAAGACATATCTGATCAAATTAGAACATCACCAAGGAACTAGCAACACTATATAAGAATCCACTTAGTCTACCATTATCACTATCTCAATATCATATCCCCTCATAGTCAATCCTCGAATCAGATCATAATCCCAACACAAGGGTCAACACTAATCAACGACGTCGGAAGATGGCAAGGATTGTGTGAAAACCAAATAAGGACCAGGGTTGCAGACCTTCACCCGAGTAGAACTGCTCTCCTTACAGAATCCGACGGACAAGACAGGTTAAGACGCTTGGCGACTAATCTAGTCAGGAGTCTACCTAGCAGGCAATAGGATCAGGGATGCTATACCAAGAAGAACATGCATGAGTTCAGTCCAGCAAACCAAAGGAATGGTTCTGCCTAATCCTTCGAACCAAATTCCCAACTGGGAATTCTGGAAAAATCCGGCAGAGTCTTCTTTGTAATCTAGACGGGAGCACCCTACAAATTGGGACTAAAACCACTCGGCGCAACCCACCGCAGAATCACAGGATCGCAGGCTGAGAACACCAAGTCTCAACTACCAGCAGCACTACGATGCGTACTGGAAACAAATCGATGGCCGAGAACACTAAGTCTCGGCCTCCAGCAGCACTACGATGCGTACTGGAAACCAATCGAACCCGAGACCACTAAGTCCCGGCCTCCAGCAGCACTACAATGCGTACTGGGCGCCAAGCCAACATGCATAATAATAAAATAACCGCCTCGAAGGGCGTACCACAACACATGTCCACAAATCCCTAACCCAAGCACAATTACCGCCACAAGTAAAGTTAGCCAAAGCCGTTACCCGACCGCGAGTCGGACACGGGGCATACGGGGACAATCCATACAAGTGAGTCTTGCTCGTGTCCTCGGAGGTGTGGATGACCCATCCGAGTTGTCCGATACGGTCTATCCCGGTATCGGACCAAGCTATCCTAAGTTATCATCAAGGCAGTTCTACTACTATGCTACACTAATCATGGTTATAAAATTTACAAGTACAAATTAACTAAATGAAATAAAATCTAGGAGAGAGGGCAAGAGCCGTCGGTGAGCAAGGGATACTTGCCTAGAGGGCTCTGCTAGGTAAACAAGTCTTCGGCAGTCGCGATCCAAGCTAGTACGCCAATCGAGATCCTCAGAACACACAATAAATAATCATCAGTACTAAATAATAAAATAATAGAATAATCATAAGAGATGGCAGAAGGCTATACCGTGTGGGTCCTGCAAGCAGTGCAGGGATCAGGCACGGAAACCGAGGTACGCAGATCGATACGTAGACGGAAACCGGGACGTATACGTATATCGAGACGCGCACGAGAATCGAGATGGGCACGAATATCGCAATGAACGGGAAACACGTGCTCGTAAATCGAGACGTACACGTAGATCGAGAAAATCACGAATATCAGAATGGTCTACGAATCACGCGACACACAAACCGAGGCGAGCACGTAAATCGAAATAACCCAAAGTCCAAGGAGCACGTAAATTGATATGCACACAAATCGAGGTACGCACGCAAAACGATGTAGTGTGGAGTCCAATACGGCACACAAACCGAGACGGTTATACAAATCGATGCATGCACGCGAATCGATATGACACAAAAATCAAGAAAGGCACAAAGGTCGTGGTACGAAAAATAAGACGGTGCACAAACCGAGATGGTATGTTGCCCGAGGCAGTATGGGGCTCGAGGTGTCCTGCTGCCCAAGGTAGCACGCAGATCGGGGTGGTACGGGAACCGAGATAGCACACAAATCAAGGTGCACGTTCCGAGAAACACGGAGAATGGGGGAACGTGCAAGTCAAGGGTGCACGCGGCCCGAGGAGAGCGCGACGCCCAAGGCTGCACACTGCTTGAGCAGCACGGGGCCCAATGGCGACCCGCCACTCGAGACTGGCGCAGCCAGCAAGGCTCGACGGCAACGATGGTCGCCAGGAAAGAAAAAGAAGGAAGGCGGAGGAGTACACAGAGAGGGGCGGAGGAGCTCGGGGCTCGGCCATGTCGTGGCAGCTCCGGGCGGAGGATGAGACAGAGAGAGAGGAGAGGCCGGAGGAGAGGCTTACCGGCGGCGGAGGGAGGATAGAGATGGCGACGATGACGATGGTGGTGGCGCTGGAAGTGGTGGCGCTGGAGGTGGCGGCAGGAAGTGGTGGCGGAGATGATAATGGTGGTGCTAGCGGCCGAAGGGAGATGCCACGGCGAGGGGGTGGCGGTGATCGGCCATGGAGATGGTGGTGGAGGGAAGCAGTGGTGGTTGAGGTGACTGATGGCAGTGGCAGTGGAGGCTGGAGACGGGGGCGACCACGGCGATGGTGGCGGATGGAGGTGGCAGTGGTGGGAGATGGTGGCGCCGCAGCCAGGGAGAGGAGGCCGAGAGGGAGGAGAGAGGGGCTGGGGGTGAGTGAGTGAGTGAGTGAAGAGAGAGAGAGAGAGGAAAATTGGGGGGGTTGTGCTGTTCGTGGGAGAGAGAGAGAGGATTGAGATGTGAGGGGTGAGGGGGAGTGATGTGAGGGGTTAGGTAGGGGATTTAGATATTTTGGAGGGGGTAGATTTAGGATCAAGAAAATAATAGTAGCAATAATAAAAATGAGAAAAATTTACCTCCAATAATTAATATTAAAATTTTAAAAATTCCCAATTTCAAAAATCCTCCAAATACGAAATACAGTCGAAATACAGCTATATACCTATTTCTAAAATAGGGATATGACCTCCTACCCACCTTACAAAAATTTCATTCTCGAAATTTTGAAATCATGTATATAAATTTTCAAAACTAGTACATATAGGTACCATGAAAACTCTACCCACCTTACAGAAATCAAGTAATACAATAAGAAACGAACAAAATCTCAATATGAAAACATCAAAGAGAACAAGGTCTCGCTAAATAAATCAACTCGCAAGGTAAATCCAAAACATCTAAAGAATCTCGAAAATCAAAGTCTCGCATACACGAAATAACCCCATAATTCGAAACAAGTATAGAATATCGAAAACAATGTCAGAAAACGTAAAATCCCAACTACATAAAGAAAATAATAAATCCGCATAAAATCGTAAAATACAGGATATCTGTCTCGAACCGATTACCGTAGTTTCCTAATATCCAAAAATGTGTGCCATGGCCATTCCCTGTCACGCCATCCGGAATGGCTACAAAAGATTCACCATGACACTATAATCGAGCGGCTGCAACTTTCGTTACCACGCCGTCATGGTATACTAGGGTCACCCGGTACTCTTGACAAATACCCAAAACGAATCAAATCTATAACCCAAATATCCGAGTCACTAAAATCACAAAATCTCTAACAATATAACGAGTCCTAGAAAACCATCAAAATCCAAAATCCAGGTGAATCGTAACACACATCCAAAAATATGTTCAATAATAACCACAAGATAGCTTTTTAGGAAAATACTCCATATCCATAGAAAAATACTCCAAACCAAGGATCCATATCAAAATATAATGTATAGCAAGTATATTTACATAAGTAATATCTGAAACAAATAATCATGAGTGCGGAACTGTCCGGAATCAAGGAAGCCGAATCGATACAAGAATATCCTTCGGATACTCAACAAATGTTAAAATATCCAATCTCAGAGTCCTGATGAAATCTTCATCCTGCAGCAATCCAGCCAACGCTCGAAGAGGGCGATAATGATACTAAGTCAACACGAAGTCAACGTACGAAATGGATAACAGGAAATCAAACAAGGCAAAACACCGATAGAGAGTACAGAACCGAAGATAAATAATTATGTAACCCAAATGATGGAGACAAGATAACATCTCATCAAATAAGGTGATCGACATGACCAACTATAGGATCATATCTATCAAACAAGGATCAGAGGTAGATAACATGAATAAGACATGGCCAAGCAAGATAGGTCCAAGTAGAGATGAGGACCAGTTCACAGGTTCAAGGGAGCAAGGACAAGTGTAACAAGTGGGAATACCAAGGAATAGTGGACTGAGATCAATAATCATGTGATACCCAACATCTCAAAATAAGACCTGTATGGGCCCCCACTAAAACCATGTCACGCTCCAGTACCGAAATACGGGGACGGACGTAGGCCAGCTACACCGTATAAGGTAAGAATACGCTATACGGCGATGACGGCTGTCAAGTCTTGCTGGGTATCCGAGCATGTAATTAATCTATGGCCTAAATCCGATCTCATGTCCACAGGCAAATCATAATGAAACAACATCAAGAGAGATAATTATATGGAAAGCAGGGAATACTCATATGGTAATCAGAAAATCCACAGTATAGAATAATAATGCAGACTAGTATACCTTTCCACAGTTCCTAGCATGGTCGAAAACTGAAGCATATCCTCCAAGTCGAGTCTGGAAGATCCACAGGATCGGTCTCAGGCAATCTGGGAACAATCCAGGGTTGGTCAGGCCAACCGTAGCAAGTACCAAAAAGGAAGGCTCAAGGACGGGCGAAGAAAACCAACAGGATAAAATGTGACAGAAATAGCATCTAAAAATAGTAAATAAGGTAAGGGATCGTGCGGTACCAACGCACGATTACAGAATATAAGGAAGCAATCCAACTACTAATACGTAAGTAACCAACAATTATCACAATCATCCTAACATCCATTAATACTTGCATCACCAACTGGAACTCGTAGTCTGTCATCGGAACTGTAACTCACCCCTATATCAAACAAGAACAAGAGAAAGAATTACTGTACCGGGACAGCGTTACGTACCAGCCATCTTAGCAAGCAATAAGCCATACAATTTAGGAGAATAAGTGGCCACTCAAAATGCCTACGGCTCTCTATGTGGAGGTTGGGTTACCCAAACAATGCAAGTATGGGAATCCTCAGATCGTGTCATCCCAGCAGGGCTAGCGAGGCCAAGTATAGCATCTAAGAAGAGCACCGATCCCTCGTAAGGCCACCGGGATTGCATGTCACCACCGGTCCCTCGTAAGGCTACCGTGCCGAGCATGCCATGTATATAATATATAGTACATAAGTAGCCGGATATTGCCATCCACTAGTACGAATGGTAATAATATCCGTGGCGGCCAGCCTGCAGGTCATGACTAATGTCTGGGATAAGGCTGGAAATGCACAATCTTGGTATTCCGTCCCCCCCCCCAATGCTTCTACCAATGTAAGTTGCCTAGATTAAACATACATTTATCCGGAATCACATGCCGTGGTCACATGATCATCCTCCTAGATGTCGCACCTCAGTATGAGAACGCTAAGTAAGAATCAACCTCGGCACCTATAGTCCCAGTTGTGATCCATCTTTAGTGTTATACAACAAGCAAGCAAGCAATCCTAACTACGCTAAGACTATAGGAACTACCAGATACCCGTGCAGGTAACTATATAATATAGCTAGAATATTAAGATGGCATCGCAATGCCATATAATCATGGAAGTAGCACCTGAAAGTGCCAATAGACACGGGAAACAACAGTGCAAGGTCAGGGCCAGTACCTCAAAGGGTAATTGGACTTATAGCACGGATATAAGTAGTCAGGTCTGGGACAAGGACAAATCTGTCAGTCACAAGAAGTCATCTGCCCACATCGTGGCATGGATACCAGGTCAAGTACAAGATCAAAACCTCTACCACAATAACATCTCAAGCATATATGGAAGCATAGAGCTCCAATCTTCAAGTGGGTCTTTCTACCAGATCAATCTATCAAGAGTCTCCCATCCATGATGGAGTGAATATCACGTCAATAAAGACAACCACCAAATACCAAGCTCATCCCCCTAACAATGCTAGGCCCTCTGACTCACAAGAATCCACCAAGTCAATGATCACAAGCCACTAGAAAACAAGCCCCTCAACTACCAAGACAGCAATCAAACCAGGTTCTCCAATTACCGAAATACACAAAGGTACCAGGTTTTGGGCATTTGGGAAGTCGAGTAAAACTCATATAATAATACCCTCGATATTCTCCTCGTTCCGCGAGACCCTCGTACCAGTATCCAAAATCCAAAAGTCCTCGAAGACATATCTGATCAAATTAGAACATCACCAAAGAACTAGCAACACTATCTAAGAATTCGCTTAGTCTACCATTATCACTATCTCAATATCATATCCCCTCATAGTCAATCCTCAAATCAGATCATAATCCCAACACATGGGTCAACACGAATCAACGCAGTCGAAAGATGGCAAGGATTGTGTGAACCACTCTGGATCAGATCCACAACCCTTAAACCAAACAAGGATCAGGGTTGCAGACCTTCACCCGAGTAGAACTGCTCTCCTTACACAATCCGACGGACAAGACAGGTCAAGACGCTAGGCGACTAATCTAGTCAGGAGTCTACCTAGCAGGCAATAGGATCAGAGATGCTATACCAAGAAGAACATGCATGAGTTCAGTCCAGCAAACCAAAGGAATGGTTCTGCCTAATCCTTCGAACCAAATTCCCAACTGGGAATTCTGGAAAAATTCGGCAGAGTCTCCTTTGTAATCTGGACGGGAGCACCCTACGAATTGGGGCTTAAACCACTCGGCGCAACCTACAACAGAATCGCAGGATCGCAGGCTGACAACACCAAGTCTCAACTACCAGTAACACTACGATGCGTACTGAAAACAAATCGATGCCCGAGAACACTAAGTCTCGACCTCCAGCAGCACTACGATGCGTACTGGAAATCAATCGAACCCGAGACCACTAAGTCTCGGCCTCCAGCAGAGCTGCAATGCGTACTGGGTGCCAAGCCAACATGCATAATAATAAAATAACTGTATCGCAGGGCGCACCACAACACATGTCCATAAATCCCTAACCTAAGCACAATTATCGCCACAAGTAAAGTTAGCCAAAGCTGTTACCCGACCGCGAGTCGGACACGGGGCATACGGGGACAATCCATACAAGTGAGTCTTGCTCGTGTCCTCGGAGGTGTGGATGACCCATCCGAGTTGTCCGATACGGTCTATCCCAGTATCGGACCAAGCTATCCTAAGTTATTATCATGGCAGTTCTACTACTAGGCTACACTAATCATGGTTGTAAAATTTACAAGTACAAATTAACTAAATGAAATAAAATCCAGGAGAGAGGGCAAGAGCCGTCGGTGAGCAAGGGATACTTGCCTAGAGGGCTCGGCTAGGTAAGCAAGTCTTCGGCAGTCGCGATCCAAGCTAGCACGCCAATCGAGATCCTCAGAATACATAATAAATAATCATCAGCACCAAATATAAAAATAATAGAATAATCACAAGAGATGGCAGAAGGCTATACCGTGTGGGTCCCGCAAGCAGTGTAGGGATCAGGCACGAAAACTGAGGTACGCAGATCGATACGGACACGGAAACCGAGACGTGTACGTATATCGAGATGCGTACGAAAATTGAGATGGCACGAATATCGAGATGAACGGGAAACACGTGCACGTAAATTGAGACATGCACGTAGATCGAGAAAATACGAATATCAGAATGGTCCACGAATCACGCGACACGTAAACCGAGGCGAGCACATAAACTGAAATGACCCAAAGTCTAAGGAGTACGTAAATCGATACGGCACACAAATTGAGGTGTACACGCAAATTGATACAGTACGGAGTCCAATACGGTATACAAACCGAGATGGTCATGCAAATCGATGCATACACGCGAATCGATACGGCACGAAAATCAAGAAAGGCACAAAGGCTGAGGCACGAAAAATAAGACGGTAAACAAATCGAGATGGCACGTTGCCTGAGGCAGCGTGGGGTTCGAGGCATCCCGCTGCCCAAGGCAGCACGCAGATCGGGGTAGCACGGGAACCGAGACAGCACACAAATCAAGGTACATATCCCGAGAAGCACGGAGAACGGGAGAACGTGCAAGTCAAGGTAGTACACCGCCCGAGAAGAGCGTGACGCCCAAGGCTGCACACTGCTCGAGCAGTACGGGGCCCAAGGGCGACCCGCCACTCGAGGTTGGCGCGGCCAGCGAGGCTCGACGGCGACGATGGTCACAAGGAAAGAAAAAGAGAAAAGGCGGAGGAGTACACAGAGAGGGGCGGAGGAGCTCGGGGCTCGGCCATGTCGCGACGGCTCCGGACGGAGAAGGAGACAGAGAGAGAGGGAAGGCCGAAGGAGAGGCTCACCGACGGTGGAGGGAGGATGGAGATGGCGACGATGACGATGGTAGCGGCGCTGGAAGTGGTGGCACTGGCGGTGGCGGCAGGAAGTGGTGGCGGAGATGATGACGGTGGTGCTGGCAGCCGAAGGGAGCTGCCACGGCGAGGGGGTGGCGGTGATCGGCCATGGAGATGATGATGGAGGGAAGCAGTGGTGGTGGAGGTGACTGGTGGCAGTGGCGGTGGAGGCTGGAGACGGGGGCAACCACGACGAGGGTGGCGGATGGAGGTGGCAGTGGTGGGAGATGGTGGCGCCGCAGCCAGGAGAAGAAGGCCGGGAGGGAGGTGGGAGGGGCTGGGGGTGAGTGAGTGAGTGAAGAAAGAGAGAGAGGAAAATTGGGGGGGTTGTGTTGTTCGTGGGAGAGAGAGAGAGAGGATTGAGATATGAGGGGTGAGGAGGAGTGATGTGAGGGGTTAGGTAGGGAATTTAGATATTTTGGAGGGGGTAGATTTAGGATCAAGAAAATAATAGTAGCAATAATAAAAATGAGAAAAATTCACCTCCAATAATTAATAATAAAATTTTAAAAATTCCCAATTTCAAAAATCCTCCAAATACGAAATATAGTCGAAATACAGTCATATACCTATTTCTAAAATAGGGATATGACAATATTAAAATATAGCATTAATTAATTTCAAAAATCAAAAATATTACTTCAATATTAAATCATAAAATAGCCTGTATAAATAACAAATATATGTTAATAACAAATTCCAAATTTTGTAAAATATTTGGAACACATTTCATACAAACCACAATTTTCAAATCACTACTTATTTTTAAATGACGAATAAAATAACTCTTTTTAAAAATAAAAATATTTATCACATTTAATTGAACTTGTACTTTCCTATATAAAATAAAATTTACAATAAAAATGTTTTTCTAAAATATGTACCTCGACAAATATTCTCACTCGTCGAGCAAATACGAAACACAATTCTTGCACGCTATGCAAATACAACAATGCGAACTCGTATACGATGTGCAGATACGAAGTACCAAATAAATACAAAAAAATTCTTCTAAAAAAATTGTAGTAGAAATTTAGGGAATTTACAGGATAACCAATTGTACCGTTATCTATGATGTAGCCTTTGAGATTATTTTCGAAGGAAACGTATCCTTTTTTCATCGATAATGTTGCGAATAGTTTTGCATTTCCAGTCATATATTAGGAGCAATCCACTATCGAGAATCTATTTCCTTCTAGTTGAAGAGTGAAGGTCCACCTACACCACGAGTAGATGTGACCTTTGGTACCCAGATTCTTGTGGATCCTGAGAGGTTAGACTTTGGTACCCATGCCTATATATTTTATCAACTAATCTCCTAATCCTACATTGAGGAGAAATGTGTCCATGTAGGTTACAATAAGTACATCTAGCATGCACGTTTATGCTAGGAGCATGTTGATAGTGATGTCTATAAGTAGGGTGATGATAGCTATGTGCAGTAGTAGAGTGAGTATGGTAACTGTGTGCAGCAGCAGGGTAATTATAATAATTATAGTAGCTGTGTGTAGCGGCATGATGATGATAATGATTACGTGTATGTGTCTTACGTGCTGCATGTGAATAGGTGTACATTAAAGCATGATTTTGTGTAGTATGTGGATGAGTGTTCTTGTGGTGACGTACCTTTTTGTGTTGAGTTGGAATGTGTTTGTAAGTGTTATGAGACTGAACTTGCGGTTGAATAACCTTCTTGTCCAGTTTAATATCTAATTTCTTAGAGACAGCATTCAACTCATCACATTTAGCAGTAAGACCGTGTATCCTACCTATAGCAATTTTGAACTTGTTTTTTCTCTTCAGCAAGTTCTTTGTTTAAAGCCGTGATGTCAAGTGTTTGTTTCTCAATGATTGATTCGACATCATGTAAGATTAATTTAAGCTTGGACACCTCTTTAGTGTTTTTCGTGGGTGTAGTATTTCTAACATCTTCTAGTAAACATGAAAGTCTATGAATCTCTGTTTCGTAGTCCTTGATCTTATCATTTGCATGTTTATATTTATTGATTACCTTTTTGTGATCATCAAGTAGATCATTAAAAGCATCACCATGTTCATCAAAGGAGAAATCATCAAAAGAATCTTTTACCTTTTTTAAAGTCGCCATTAGACAGACATTAGCCGTGTTTTAAGGAGAGTCCTCTTCCTCGTCTGAATCACTAGCCTCGCTTTCATGCCAGATGCTAGTGTTGTTATACTTACTTGTAGTTGGCTTCTTGTACGGCTTCTTATATCTGCTTCCCTTCTTTGCTAAGGGACAATCTTTCTTGACTTGTCATGTCTTCTTGCATCCGAAGTAGGTGGGTTCTTTCTCATCGTCTCTTTGTTCTCTCTTCTTTTTTTGAAGCGTAGAAACTTTTTGAAGTTTCGAACTAAGAGAGCTTGATCGTCACCTTCAGAGTCGTCGTCATCAGTGTCTTCTGAGCTGGTTCTTCGGCGATGAGCTCTCCATGCAATCTTCTTCTCTTTCCGAGCTATTTCTTTGAAATCTTTTAGATCGAGCTCAGGCGTCATCATCTTGCCCATCAAAGTTTCTAGAGACATGACCGTAAGATTATTGCCTTTGATGATCGCCGTAACTTTGGGGTTCCAGACCTTCGGCAATCCTCGTAGCACTTTGCGTATCTTTTCATGGTTGGAATAATCTTTTCAAAGGGAAGATAGCGGGTTAACGATGTCGAAGAATCTAATGAACATTTGAGTAATTGTCTCATTTGGCTTCATCTTGAAAGCCTCGTACTCCTGTGTCAGACGACTCACTTTTGATTCTTTGACTTGTGTGGTCCCTTCATGAGTCACCTCCAAAAGCTTTTATACTTCGTACGAGGTGATGCATGTGGAGACCCTGTTGAATTCAGTTTTGTCTATGGTGCAGAAGAGAGCATTAATAGCCCTAGCGTCTAGACTTGTCTGTTTCTTCTTCTGATCAATATACTTGTCATGGGGTTTCTCGATGAGACTCCCTTCGAAGGTTATTCTAGGAGGTTTCTTGTAGCCATCAGTGACTACAGTCCACAGGTCAAAGTCTAGAGACTTAAGATAAAAACTCATTCTAGTCTTCTGATATGTGTAGATGGTCCCATCAAATAGGGATGGCCTATTTGTGGATTGGCACTCACCAAAGTTGGTAGAGATGGGTTGTGTGGTTGCCAAGGATCAACTATAGGATGTAAATCCTATATAAAGAGAATAGGGCTCTGATACCAATTGAAGTACGTGTAGGCAACCCTAGAGGGGGGGTGAATAGAGTACTTGCCTGAATAATAAAAAAACTTAACTCTATTCAATCCCAACTAGCAAATAATTAATCAGAGTATAAGTGCGAAAATTAAAAGAAGATCAGAAAGCATACGCAGACACAATAATTTTTTAACCTGGTTTCTCTCGTAGAGGACTAGTCCAGGCCTGAGAACTCTAGCTCAGGATTGAAATCCACTATTTGTGAAATAGCTTTACAACCACATGCCTTTACTCAGAAGAGCACGCCAACTTCTTGAAAGATCGCTAAGGCGAAACTTAGAATTTTTCAAGTGACTTCTTCAAGACTCTTGCACACAAACTTCTAATTGACTCGCACCGAGCACCTTGTAGGCTTGGGAAGTTTTGTGGCTAGTAGATGAGAAGAGTATGGCTCTTTATGATGTATAGGCCATAAGAGTATAAGCGAAGAGAAGATTGGATGATTTGAAATGGGAGAAAAGTGTGCCTATATATACTAGTTCTGGGAGGCAGAGTTCGGCCAGAACTCTGCTAAAAAATTCAAAATTTTGGCCGTTGGACAACTTGCAATGAGCAATCCCTAAAAATTAGCTCCTAGAAATTAGGAGACAGAGTTCGGCCCGAACTCTGTGTGGGGGCAGAGTTCGGCCCGAACTCTGTCTCCTTGGAGACAGAATGCTCATGGGCTTGTTGGGCTTTGGCAGTTTAGCTTTTTATTTGTGGAGCTTTTTGGTTATCTAGTCTATGGTTGAGGTACTCAGTACGACTCACCAATATCGATTTGTTAATTAATCAAGAATAGGTTGACTGCGATCTAGTTTGGGTCAACAATCCACATCACCTCTGAGTAAACATTCCATACAATAATCCCTGTGTTGTTGTACCATAGAATATCTACGTCCATATTACCTCTGAGTTGTTCTATAAAACCCCACAGAGTTCACTCCTACCATGTCCATATTACCTCTGAGTTAGAAAACTCCACCATATTAGCCCATATTTATCATGTCCACCTTACCTCTGAGTAAATATGTCGGTCCTCTCTCTCAAGTTATTAATTCGTACCTAACACCAAAGTAGCCAAGGAAGATAGGTCTACACAAAAAATTATCCCATATTCACCATGTCCATATTACCTCTGAGTGAATGTCGATTTCCTCCCAGGAGTAACTTATTATTTGCACCCAGCCAATGTGCATAATAGATAATGGGTCCACAAAAATTACAGGAAATGAACAAAGCAGAAAGTTCTTTCATTTTATTCAGCTAAACATAAAGTCAAAGATTATATCGACATCGAAAAGAAGTAAACTACATCTTCAAGTTTCTTCAGATCTCAGAATCCCTAAGACAAAATAGGGACATTGACTTTATTCATATTTTCGAAAACAGCGATTGCAAGGTAACCAACGAATCCTCATAACCAGGGATCATAGTTGCATTGAGGCATGTACCACTCCTTCAGCCACTTTGCATACGAAGGCTCAATCTGTTGAGGTCTATAGGGATAGGAGGGTCAGTCCTGATGCTACTACTCTCGGACGATGGCTCCTCCTTAACTTCAACCTTAGAAGCAATCTCTTCCCTGATGGTCATCGGTTCTTCCTTGACCTCAACCTTTGGTAACGCCTCCTCTTTAACGGTCACCGGCTCTTGTTTGACGAGTGGAGGTGGTATCTCTTCCTTTACGAGAGCCTCCGCCTTCGACATGGATACTGCAACAGAGTCAAAAAAAGTTAGCAAAAAGACTTAGAAGCTCAAAACAAGTATCTGAGGCGCATCAACAAATCTAGCACATCAAACTGGGTCGACACCCATGCGCACAGATGATAAAACCTCGTCAAAGGTGCATCATCAGGACCTATGTCCATGCACATTAGCAAGTGAAGCTTCGGCGCATCATCAGGACCTAAGTCCATACGCATCAGCAAATGAAGCTTCGGTGCATCATCAGGACAAAAGTCCATACGCGTCAGCCAAAACACATCTACATGAGGAAACTCATCTACAGTCGGATCACCCCAAAACCATTACAACAAAGACAAAGGCAAAAAAACACCAACCGAACACTTTCGGCCGAACGTCGGCATGGTTCGCCATGACAACGGGGGCTTCCTCCATATCGAACTCTAAGGGTTCCTTGCCTCGGCCCCTCCCTCGGCTAGCAGCACCGCCTCGGGGAGTCTTGGGAGCCATCTCTCTAACGAAGAAAAAGGAGAAAAGATCTTTGAGGAAGAAGAAATATTTTACAGAAAGTAGAAGACTCTCTCTCCTCGCAAGCCACATATTTATAGGCTTGGCCTCACATGTAAATCGATGAGGCGTGACATCAGCAATGAGTCGCTTCGGGTCTCGTACAACCAACGGCTATGTATCTTCAAAAGATCATCATTAATCTTTCCTAAGATCGAGGCGTTATCTCCTTAAAAGGGAAGCATGTGCCCTAGAAGTATGCGCCTAAGTAGCAAGCGTCCCCACAGCGACGCGCAGAACGACTATACGCCAAGAAGAGCCATGCGCCTAGGCAAAGGGCATGCGTCCAGAGTCGTTACTCACCATGCTTCTTATTCAAAGTATTCCAAAACTTGGCAAGAAAGTTTTGAAAACTTTGAAAGGGGTCTTGTAAAAGCATAGAATTTCAGGCGCATCTATAGGCCAAAATTTCTATGCGCTCAACCAACCATGCGACCAACTCAGATGCGCCCGGAAGCTCAAACTGATACTTGGCACATCAAAGAAAAGTATAAGTTTAAAGACATTAAAAATAAGGCTTTTATTTCATATGAAAGTCTATTACATGTCTAAAGAAAGGCTTTACAAAGGAGAACATCTACAAAAAAAGATCCTAAAGCTATAGCCAGGTACAGCAACTGCTATGCGCCCTATACCAGGCGCATCATCCGTCAGCCGCATCATTATGATGTCTCATCCAGGCGCATCGTCTCGTCATTATGGCGCAGGCGCATCAGCACCAATCAGCCCTTGTATAGCAGGAGGTGGAGCTCTCCTAGTTCGACAAAGATCGTGACACGATGCCCCAGTTTTTAGAAACAACAAGCACACTCGGCAGCCTCTGGCTCTGCCAACATAACGAAAGACGGAACGCGACCGCCGCGATCTTTGGATGCAACAGACACCATCGTCCTGTGTCGGGACTCGGCAATCCTGATATTTGGATGCAACAGACACTACCACAGAAGCTCAGAGCGACGGGAAGACTAGGACAACGCATCTTTACCCTCGGAAAGAGTTCGAGTTCGACAGTTCGCCAAGGCGAAGCTCCGACCAAGTTCATCTTTATATCGAAATAAAGATTGAAAGCAAATCTTTCCCTCATATGGCTATTTATAAGCACAGACAGCCTACACCCGAGTGCCAAATGGCCGACATTTCAAATTATATGCAATGAATTTGCATAAATAGCAAATGCATCTGATTCGGCTAAGTCAAGACAACCATTAACTCCTCGAAGAACTCAATTGGCGAGCCAAAGAGGATGCGACACGTTGGCAGATGTGCCATCGATATCATGCACTTTCTATGGATGTACCCAGTGGGCCATAGAACCATGCGCCCAGATTGGCACTAACCAATGCAACCCTCTCTATCAAGCATTTAATGCTGAATGACAAAGGCGGCAACGCATTCCAAGAGCCGTTCAATCAGCAGTCCTGTGCAGAAAATGAAGTATCGCTGATGTCAGCACCATCATTACACCTTGGGTCGGCATTAATTGCCACGTGGCCGACCGATCATTCGTATGCTCCTCGTGGCCATGTGCCCAGAAGACGACATGCGCTCCAGTGGACATACGCCCCCTTAGCTCATTTCTGAAGACAAAGCTCTGCATGCGCCTCAAAAGCCACGCGCCTGGACTTGCTCATGGCTCCTAAAAGTCATGAGACCAAGTCGCCTCCTCTGCGCCTAATTCTAGGCGCACCCTGATCCGAAGCTCTGCATGCTCCTCAAAAGCCATGCGCCCAGACTCATCTATGATGCCTAAAACTCATCGACTAAGTCGCCTCCATGCGCCCAATCTTAGGCGTACCCCGACAGATCACTCTCCTCCAAAACTGAGATCTTTGAGCCACAGGCATACGTCATGCGTCCCTTGACTCAGTTCTATTCAAAGAATGGGTGCTAACCACCCAAGATTTCAGCAACAACCAAATCTCAGCAACTACCATGTATCAGCTCCTCCGCAGCCTAACGAAGTAGTTTGAGCAGATTCTACTACAACTCGGGATGCATCATCTATGTACCCCCGCTAGTATCAAGCATGTGGTGTCCCTATGTCCAGGCGCATCCGACAAATACGTACGTGAGCAGCCAGCCTGCTATCTATAAATAGAAGGATCACTCCTTCATGACAGAGGACACACATAGACATGGAGAGTTAAATACAGACAGACTGTTATATCCACATACAGAGTCCAGAAGAGACACTCAACGTCCACTTCTTCTCGTAACGCTCCGGCATCCAGAGCAACCCAGAGCTTCAGAGAGTTCAAGATCGTCGTCGTCAGATCGTCAACGGAGTCAACTTATTACCACTCGCTCCATCAACACAGTGCCCATATAGAACAGAAAAGTGTACTTCTAGGACTACAACTAAGTCCTACATTGTACTCTATTTTATTTGTAATTAAAAACATCAATCAACCAAAGAGTTTTAATGGCAAACAAATATAAGGGTGATGAATCCAATCATACCATGCTACTACAAGTAACCATGGTTAGCAATGTAAGCCCCCTAATTTTTGGATATTATTTTTAATTATTTTTATTTATTTAATATGGATATTTAATATTAAATTATATTTTATGATCAATATTGACTATAAAGGTACTTTATCGTAGCTTTGATTTTTGAAGCACGATAATTATTAATTTCTCAAATCTAGTTCTATATTCGTAATCTAGATGAGCCCACATTCATTTTGATATATCATGTCCCATTCAAACATATTCTTTTGTACTACATATTTCTTGAACAACTTTAGGATCAAAATAGTCATTTTAGCCATTATCGTAAAACTCAATATATTTTTTAATCTTGATTTGAGGCCCAAATTCGATCCAAATATTTCGACCCAATATATGGTTTTGACATATTTTGATCCTACTACACACATGCCAATGGTGTCCTACTCAGTTGAGTTCTCATGTGCTATTTATTTTCAAATGGCACACAATTAATTAGTCTTTCGGAGTTGATTTTGATACCATAAATCCTATAGTCCTAAAACTAGTCCAACTAGTCTTAGTTAAGCCTATAATAGGTTATCATAACTAATTAGGATGAATTTAGATTAATTTTTATAGGATTTTTTATAGCCATGAAGGGTTTGAGACAACTCACCATTGACTTTCTAAATATATAAACTCAATTTTAACCCATTAACCCACCTATGCATAACTTGGTGATTACTTGTCAAATCCTAGTCCAACCAACTTAGGGGAGCCTATCCTAGGCTGCCAAAACCTAATAGACCTACATTTGATTGATTTTTATCAATTAAATGGTAGCCGTGCATGCATAGATTTCATGTATATTGACCCAATCTATCATACATCTAAATAGGGAAACCTAGAGATATATCTTGCCATATTTAATGATTGGAGGCCCAAAACTAAACCAAATAAATCTAAACCAAATTCTACACAACCCTAACATATACAACTCCTAATTTTATATTTTTACATCAATAATTATCCACCACCATCTTCCTATCCCTCAAAAACCAAAATCCCTCCCAGCCCCTTTAGCCTACAACACCTTCTGGCGTAACGACAATTTCGACCCCTTTCCGACCTCCCGTGACATTCCATGAATATTCATCACGAAGCTAACGCGACCCTTTACAATTATATCAAACCCTACTTGTTCACAACCCCCTTCTAGTACACCAAAATAGTCCTATAATTCAGTCAAATTTAGTAGCACAATTTTGTACGAATTAGCAGGTATGAGGTTTTGTAAATAGGATTTCATGTACTTCTCGACCTTATATTTTTGTGAAACCAAAACTAATGGAAATATCTATGTGTCTATTTTCATATCCAATTGGTCATCAATATAGTTCGAAACGGTTTGTTTGGGACGTCCATTTTGCTACAGGGTGTCCAGACTGAATGAAATCTTTCGTGTGCGACCCTTCCAATTTTTTTGGTAAGAATCTAAACATCCTAAGATTTCCATTGAATATACTTTTGTAGTATTTTACTAAGTACTACTATTTTTATAAAATTTAGACTTTTTATCGCAATGTCGAAAAAAAGGAAAATTCATAGATTCTATGTGTCCATATACTTCGGAACTTCATAGAACTTGTCCAAAATACGCATGTTTTGATAAAAAAATATATATTTTTACATATTTTATACTATTTTTTCAGAATTAGTATTTATAGAATTTTTTTTGATTCGGAAGCCAAACTTTGGAACAAGTCTAAATATATTGATATATAATCAATAAAAGACTTGTATACATATTTTTCTACCAATAAATATATTAATTATTATTATAGAATATTTATGATTATTTTTCCAGAATGAAATAAGATATTTTATATTATTAAAATATTACTTTATAGGTAGATTTTGTAGGAATGAAATGTAAAGCGATATACTCTAGGGGGTGAATAGAGTCGGCAGCGGAATATTAACTATTAAAAAAATGTTAGTGGCAAGATCACATAAATATATCACAGATATGAAAATGAAAAAGTAAAGAACAGAGAGCAAACACAAATACAGCGATGTATACTGGTCTCCCTCTTGTGAGGACTAATCCAGTCGAAAGAACTCTACGTGTCGGTTGAAATCCACTATGAAAAATCGTAAGTTTTCATACGAAGTCCTTGCAACTTCTACAGATGCGAGTTTTGATCCGAAGCACTCGATCAACTTCAATTTTGAAGTGTCTTACTTCTTGTTAAGCCTTGATTGCAATCACTCTAAACTTCTAGACCATACCGCACAGACTAATTGACTAGAGGATTGTAACTGGCTTAGAATTTGAAAATGAAAGCTTAAAAGCTTTGGAAGAACATAGTAAGCTTAGAGAGAAGAGAAGAGAAAGTGAATTGGTGTGTTGAAATGTAGAAATTCTTCTCTATTTATAGAATTTCCAAAGAGAGAATTCGGGCAGAATTCGAACAAAATTCGAACAGAATTCTACGAGAGGATTTCGGCATATAGCCGTTGCATCTATAACTGCGGGAAGACTATTAACAACGCCCCTAGCCGAATTTAGGGAAAATTTGGGGCAAATTCTGCTAGGTCAGAATTGGTGAATATGGGTTTTGAAACTCATATTTTGGGCTTTCGAATGTTCAAGCAGTTAGGGCTTTTGGTTTTGGGCTTGTTTTGAAAGCAGATGGGTATTTTTAAAAACTTTTTTGGATAACCTATTTGCCAGTACGACTCGCTATATATTGTATTTTCTAGACTCAATACAATATAGAAAATACATTGAATAAATTAAAATACAGACGTAATGACAAATACAGCTCCAAGTCTTGAACGGTAGTAGTAGTAGTTCTAGTAGTTCGTCCAAGTAGCCCTTATATCGAGACAGGATTAGATCAATTATTAAAATCTGATTCGACCATGACCAATGGGCCAATAATCTCTCCCATTTTGATAATTGACAAACCTTGACCGATCTAACATCTTAACCTTGATTGATCTTGATTTGACAAAAATATCAAAACGTTTGGTATTGTCTCCTCTTGGTAAAAGTTAACCTGCAAAAGATGTTAGATCCTTTTCTCTCCCGTTGTCACTTAGAAAAATAATTGTAAAAAGAGAAGCTCCCTCGCAATTCATGCATAAGTAACACACATATAAGAAATACAGAGATAATACAATGATAGAAATTAACTTCTCTGGCAGTGTATGAAAGAATCAGTTCCTAAATGTGAATGCTAACATAAGTGCATACCAAAAAGAGACGATAAACACTAAAATGAAAGTGTATAATAATAATAAGTTTGGAAAACCTCAACTCAGCATAACAAACAGGCATACAAGTGCATAAAAAGAAATAGTATCTTGTAATGTAGGAACTTTTCCAAGAATACATAGTCATATACAGAGTCTAAATAAGATACCATCTAGACAAGTGCAGTACCATCTAGATCAAGTCCTTGTCATCATCAGTATGATCAACAGCAGTACTATATCCAGAAAGACCAGCCCTAGAAGTTCCTGCTCCATGAGATGGATATGGAGTAGCACCAGAACCACAGTACCAATCATATGTATTACCGGGCTCGAAGAAATGATGAACCGCCTCATCCTTATAGCGGTAGCAAAAAACAATAGGATCTCGTGGAAGAGAACTGGCATGCGAACCAATTGTAACGCCCCAATCCCATAATACACATGACTAAGTACGTCAGCATGCCAGCTGCACATATACGAAGAATATAACAATATGTGGAATCTTCGTATTTGTACATAATATGTAAATAATATAACATGATAATCCACAATATAAATAACTATATCTCTTCCACAGCTCAACACAGAATGAATAATAAGTCTCAATAATAAAAGAAGTCAAGAGATAGCCGGATGGACATACCCACTCCAAACAGCTATAAAAAATAGTCTCAACTAAATGGAGTCCAACCTCTTCAAAACAAAAATATGAAGATAAAATGATGTCTACTACATAGTCCCAGATAATAAAGAAGAAAAAACTAAGTATCAGCGGAAGATGCCTCGTCAACGATGTAGGAAGGATCCAAAGCTGCTCCGTACTCCTGGAGACAGTCCTGCTCGTCTAATCCTGGAGAGATCACCAGGTCCTCAGGGGGACGTAACAAGATACAAAAAAACATACCGAAATAACTGAACGTGTAAACATGCAACTATGACACTACAGGATCTCCTAACCGTCTATGTGAGATACACTTTAAGAACAATTTTCTATACAGGGGCTGTAGGATCAGCAGAGTAAATAAAGAATGGCAGTAAGTAGCGCTCATCCGAGTTGCTATCGGCCAGGGGCAGAAAGTAGCGCTCATACGAGTCACTAATGGCAAACAAATACGTGTAAAAAGTAAATGTAGCTCAAACGCTAGTAGCAGTCGCCTCCCCCCAATGCTCCTATCCAAGATGTATCAACAACCTGTCCAATTGGCAACTGCTGCATCTTCTAACTCGACACACTAGTAGCAGTTACCTCATATCCGTCGTACGACCCATACGTATCGATGGCCAGTCGAATATGCAGGTCCGTGTCCTATATGAACTCACTCATCTCGTGATACACATGTGTCAAGGCCATAGGAGATATGAAAATATCCCACACTCATAAGGTGGTCATCTAACACTAGGTCGACATGCATAATAAACTATAAAATAACGAAAACGACTAAATCTAGTCGTTTGCACCCAAGTGTGACTTGGACGCTTAGCATAAACAAAATGATAAATAAAAGAAAGGAACATGCAATAATAAAATATACTAAAAATAAATGAGCACAATCAGAAACTATGGCAAGGTATACTTGTCGGTGGTGCGAAGAAGGCAATCCAACAGTCGCAAGCAGCAGCACCAAAAACTCACAATTCACAGATGACTCCGGATGCTGAAACAAACATCAAAAACATTTTCGGTGTAAAAGATATCTCCAAAAAATGCCTGTCCGAAAGTCAAATTCTAGAACAGGGGCAAAATCATAATTTTGGATCAAAATGATGTCCGTCATTGGATCCATTTTACACCGAAACGTGTGCCAAAGTTTATGGTCTCTAATGTTGTCAAACTATAAATCTACGGATACGGTTTGAGGAGACAAACTCAATGGTATGTCCAATTTTGGATTCTGATGAGCCGTGCAGAAAATCGTCCTTTGGATTGGGTTACAGGCCCGCCAATTTTGGCGTTCAGATCAACCTTCTCAGAATCGAACCAAATTTGGCATACAGGACCAGAAGTTTGATTCGGTTCTGCTGGCGCAAGTTTTGTGTCAACCGATTAACGTGCACGAAGTTATGGTCAAGTTTACAAAATGTCGATACGGGGGTATCTTGACGGATACGCATTGATTTCGTCGCGCACACGCAACAAAATTGAGTCCCGTTAGTTCCCACACGTCAAAAATATCCAACGCATTTTTCGATGCATATAGCACACGACCACGTCGCCCGGTATCAAGTTAAAAAGAAAAGAGTTCATATATCAAGTTGAAAAACGAAAATAATTGAGGGCATCAAAGTGCAATTAAGCCTTTATTTATTACAGAATACCCTGCAGGTGCCAATGACCGAACGATCAGTAGGCTTGGGAACAAGTTTCCAAACTTGATTCCATTCAAATTGGTTTAATTCCTCTTGTATAACTTCTAACAAATAATTATCACTACATGCTTCATCAATGGTCTTAGGTTTTAGCTGTAAAATTAATGCAACACAACAAGCTATATCTCTAGTAGAGGAACAAGTACATACACCCTAGGTGATCTGACATATTACCAAGTTCTTGGGATGGTCAACCATAAACTTTATTCCTTTTGGCAGACTCCCAAGGTAGCTGGTTCCTATTTTCGGTTCTCTACCTGCCTTACTTGGTGTACTGATGTCTTCATTATCGTCGTTGATCGTCTGTTGATTTAGTTCGTCGAAGGTGACGTTCATTGATTCTTCAATGATCATTGTTCTTTTATTAAAGACTCGGTACCCTTTGTTTTTGGCCGCATAACATAAAAAGATACCTTCATCCGCCTTTTCGTTAAATTTACCCTACTACAAAAAAGTGACCTTTTGGTACAACATAAAAATGTTTTAAAAGTAGCCTATACCGTTCTAAATATTATTTGGGATGGTAGTTAGGATAGATTTAAACAATGCTATTAGGGTGGCGTGGCAAAAACTTAAGAGATGGATATAGCCGTCCTAATTGTTGTTAAATGACAGATTGAAACTGTCCTAATAATTTAGGGGAAGTATCATAAAAGAATATAATTTTCTTTTAGAAATTATATAGTCGTCCCAAAAAGTTATAACAACTGTCATATTTATTATAAAATTATTGTTTCCCTGTTCTGTCTATAAAATGTACAATTAAAATACATATATAACAAAAACCATATATAACTAACTCTTAAGTTCAAATGCATATTCTAAACTCTAAAGTACATTAACAAAATAGGTATTCCATCATTTATAAAAGGAACCCAAAGTTCTTTACATTCATCGAGCGTCCTCCAATCATTTACAAAATAAACCCAAAATGCTTTAATCATTTACAAAATGAACTTAGAACGCTTTACGTCATTAAGCGTTTATCTACCATTATTTACAAAATAAATCTAAAAAACTTTACATCAGTAAACATCATCTACCATCATTTGTAAAATGAACCTAAAGTAAACCCAGACTGCTTTCCCATTAAACAACATCTCCCGTCATTTGTAAAAGCAGCCCAAAACTCTTTTGAAAGACCTGCAAATATGAGTAAAAAATAACTAGTTAACAAAATGCAATGCCATATATATATATATATCAAGAATTTATGGCAACGCATATGAGAATACCATGACACAGTGTTTACAATGTTTAGACATAAACTAAAAAGACTTATGTATACAATTTATGGCAGTGCATATGAGAATACCATGACCATATATATACTATAATTGTATCCTTTAAACGATACCTGCCTGCATTTATGTACGAATATGGTCTCAAGTTCTTGTGGATGTTCACCATTTTATTATGAATATGGATTTGCAACTAAGTTTTATATAAGAATTTTGATTTGGCCTAACTGAAGAATATTAGGAATGAATAACATAGAAAAGACAGGAACACAATACGTAGAAGTTTTATGGAGTGCATAAATATGTAGCTGAAGGGATATATAGAAGAACATGTACCATCGTTTAAGGAGCATCTATGAAGTAAAGGACCAGGTGGCAGAAGGCGTGCTGATTCATAGACAGTAGCTAGCAAGAAATGCATTCTTTTCACATCATATGAATCTCGCTTGGATGTTGTCTTATACACTTCAGTGATCTTTGAGAAAATCTGCATAAGGACAAAATGAGTATATTACTAGTTACTTGCCAAGTTGTCATAATTTGTATAGCTGAAAATCAGCCAGTAGATGCATAGATGTACTTGAAACATGTCACTTGAGACATTTTATTTGTGGAAAACAACATAATACAGTCACTTGAGACATCTAATTAATTCCATCAGATACATGCAATATTAATACCAATCTATCACATGGTACTAACATCAAACTCAGTAAGGTTGATTTACAATTGGAAAATCAATATCTTATAGGTTCAGATGACAACTGAGATGCATCAAAATCTCCATAATAGATACATGTAGCAAAATACTTCCAGTGACCCAGAAAAGAATAGTTCTTGTGGTTATATACAGTTTGGATTTGGAAGCAAAGGTACTATCGAAATAATGAAAACTAAAATTTCAAGTTACGTCAACAAAAACTTAGAAAAAAGAACAGTAAACCATCCAGTCAAAGATGAGGGACATTATTTTATTTTAAAAATATAAAAGCATATTTTGACTGCCAATGATTATTTGGACAATGCTTTACTAAGAATTTTAAGTATTAGTAAATGACATCATTTGAGATGCATTTGACTCGGTCTATAACATTTGATACAATTGAACTTCACTTGACTCTAATCAAATTCTTTAACAAAAGAACATATTGGTGGACAATTTTCTATTGGACATGAAACAAGCCCGTCTAAGAAATCAACTCATTGACAAAGTCATTTTATTGATAAACTATATTAAAGAGTTTCTCCATTTATTAAATACGGTTTGACAGTACAAATATGAAGGAAAAAATGTGAATAGTCTAGCACGTGTTCTGCCATTCAGCATAACTTATGACTCTAATGACGCTTTTTGAACAGATGAAATATCAGTTATAAATTAGCATGTATCTCGATTATGAACAAATAAAATAGTATCAAGTATTTATTATAACAATTTGGGCCAACAAGGTAAATTAATATATTGAAACATATATTTCGATCATCTAAATATTTAATATTTTAGTCAAGAACAGACCTAAGATCTTGATTACGACTTACCGAAATTGTCATATTCGGTGAAGTCTACATAAGGCCAAATAAAACTCATTGTCTACTGCTAAAGATCTTGAAAGGGTTTATCAATCTTTTAAAACAATTGTCAACCCCTCGACCAAATTTTTTTATATATATTAAATTATTGCCATTCGTTATTGTCACATTCACTTGTTATATTTTTGTTATCTTGGCTTAAAATATCAATAGAGGATTAATCAAGAAATATAAGAAGTTTCAGGGACCTTAATGTAATTTTTGAATTTGAATTCAGGATAGAACCAAATACTCCTAATACTAGTCGATCACATGTACATTGTTCTTAGGAATCAGGAGATAAGCGCAGGATCCAATTCAAAATAAATTTGAATCCCTTCATGTTTCCTTCAATCACATCCATACCACATATATATATATATATATATACATAGCTGGTTTGACTGTGTTTTCTTCCTACAAACCCTAGCGAACCCCATAACTCCTGTCATCAAGAGGTCGGCAGAGCTTTTTGGTGGGAACTTGGTGTTGAATGCAGGTACTTTTCCATCTTCTTAATCATATGAGTTTAACCTTGAACTACACTATTCAATGAGGGGTAGATGTTCGGGGAAATCCCTCAATAGATGCACAAGGATGATTTTCTGACACAGGCTAGTAGGAGGGTGTAATAGGGTTCGATAGGAAGTGCACCCTTCCCTGTTTTGGTTATCTATGCACTTACACATTATGCCAGTACCTTTCTCATTAAGTTGTGATACACTCTACTCCCTGGATTGACATACCACCACAGAAAACCTGTGTACCAAGGAAAGGGTACCCTAGTGCAGACCTATACCAGACACAGCTAGCAGCCTCGAGAATACCCAAACCCAGAGTTGACCTAAAGAGACAAGAACCTAGCAATGGAAGCAAACCTAAGATCTAATAGAGGATGATCTTCTGTAGTCTTAATGAATGGGTATTTGTTGACAAACTAAGGCTGGAATATATTGTACCAAGAGTACAATTCCCAGGCTATCACACAGTTAATGCCTTAGTATAATACACAAGTATCCAGGAAATCCTGACCCTTGGATTCTCTGGTACCAAAGGGATCTAATGTAAGGCATGTACTCTCTGTGAACTGAATATTTCAAGAGGGTGTGGTAAAGCCAATCCAATAGGAGATCAGCTGCACCTCTTGTCCAGGTAACATGTAGCTGATATCAGGAATCACAGGGATTAACTGGGATCGAGTAACAAAGGCTATTTCATAACCAGTAGCAGATTTTATACTCGAGTTTCAGAGCATAGAGCAACCTGGATAGGAACTCCCAGGGTTTAACTCTTCCAGATCAGGCACCATGTATTTATCTGAAATCAGATATAGGAAAAAGTCTGGGAATACAAATCAGGATTTCATAATCTTGATATTCAGTTGTCTAATTTAAAACTATAGGCCAAGTTAATGTAGTCGAGAGACAGGTTGTCCAGGTTCCTATGGGAACTCTGGACAGGTGGGGTCAAACCTGTACCTAAATAATTTAGGTAGGGAATTCAGACACTATTTGAGTCCCCTGCATCATATTGGTGCAGTCACTCAAGAAATTGTCTGGCACACCATTGCATCTGTCCATCTTACGTTCAGACCCCTACCATGTCATGATAAGTCCTTCCCATTTCATTTGTGTTAGTTCATCCTTATCTATTGGTTATCAGTCAATAAGGAGTTACCAATTAATTGTATTGACCAGGCAGTTCAGTGAATGGTCTGGAGTTAAATCCTTTTGCCTACAGAAAAGATGATGCCACTGATAATCTCATTTCTTGGAGGCCCTAAGCTGTTAGAACTTACATTACATGTATCAGTTGTACTGATATAATTATTGCATATCCTGTATTTCTATGGTACGGTCCAACCTAGAGGGACATCCCTTGAAATGTCTTCAATTATAGCTTACCATTCATGTGGTCCAGAGCTTTGTTTCAACCCAGTAGGAAGAGGACTGTTCAGCCCTATATTTTGGGGTTAGTTCATTCACTACATATGTTAGTGTCCTGCATTCCCTTAGATTACAATGGGTAATAACAGGGAACCCAGCCCTTAAAGTTCCTCAGGACAGTAGAGGGAATTTCCTGATACTCTAGAAGTGGGATCACAGAAGCAGGGCTCGAGCATAAATGTAAGAATGTGCAGCTCATGTTTAGTATTAGTCCTAAACATGTCCATGTTGATACAGTCCTCATATCACATGTATCAGTCCCATCAATAGGTTAAATATTATGGTAGCAGTCCACTTTAGAATAGTACATCGGCAAGTGATGGACTTGGTAAGAGCAGGGAAAGGCCTGTGCAAATGTGTGTGGTACTCCTGCAAATTCATGGGGTAGCAAGGACATGTGCTCTAGGAATACCTTGAGTATCAGCTCCAAAACAAGGAACAGATATGTACAAATATGTGTGGTACAGTTCCCATGTACAGGACCAGTGTGCACAGGCAGATATAGTAAGGATTCAGGTATAGGTAACAAAGTTAGGAAGGGATACACAGTAGTCAAATAGGTAACTGGAGAGGGAAGCCTGAGTGTTTCTCATGCTCTGTTAGCATGAGGAAAATGTGTGTGTATGACAGGATAATTTAAGCTGCTAGTGTGTAGTACAATAAAGGGTAACCTCAAGGACAAAATGTAGGTATCTTAGAATAATAAATATGATGAACCAAAATTGGGCAAGTTGTACAGGATGACCTAGAATTTTCAAGTAAAGATAGTTAATTAATTAATTGTAAATCATTTGTTGACTTGGTAGTTCATAAAAATAGGTCATCTGGACTCAAGCTTGATACTTGGCCAGTAACCGCAGCTCGGGACCTAAGGCAAGTATACTTTGCCTTTCTATACAGCTTTATTTACATGCACTGTCTTTATTTATTATCCAGTTTTTCTCATATTATGGATATGTATCTTTCATATCTTGTTCGTATATTGGTATCATTGATTTGTAGACTGTGTTCACAGTTAGCCTTGTGTCTTATTGGTCGTGCCTTGATTGAGTCGTGCCCCTTGTCTTAAAATCGTAAAGCTAACCTGAGAGTCCACCTTCGGGACGAGGGTTAGTAGTTATCCGTGTCTTAAGCTAACCTGCGAGTCCACACTAGGGACGAGGGTTAGTAGTTATTGGTCCACACCTGCGAGTCCACGCTAGGGACGAGGGTGATGCTAACCTGCGAGTCCATATTAGGGACGAGGGTTAGTAGTGTATATTACACCTGCAAGTCCACACTAGGGACGAGGGTGATGCTAGCCTGCGAGCCCACACTAAGGGCGAGGGTTAGTAGTTCAAACCTGCGAGTCCACGTTAGGGACGAGGGTTTAAGTATTCGATTTTGTTCTCCGTCTTGACATGAGTTCTCTAGTCCTTGTTCAGCAGTTCATCTATGTGTAGACAGTGTATAGTTTCGTGCTTTATTCATTACTCAGTCTTACTTGTTTATTCTGTATCCTTCTCCATGCATAATAAACTGTTAGAAAGGCTCATTTTTATGTATCTTGCTAGTCCTCTGAGGACCTGATGATCTCTTCAGGTTAGTCGAGTTTGAGTCAAGAGCAGACGAGTGGATTTGAGATAGCTTCAGATCACGACGCTTTGCAGTTGAGGTTACTTGGTTAGCAGGTTGTACTCAGTTGGTTCATTTCTTGTATTTCTCTATTTTTTTCGTCTATTGGTAGTGGATTTGTGTCCACCGGACGTGACATTGAATCTTGGACATATTCAGTTATATTATTCAGTTTCTTTGGTATTTCATTGATCTTGATTGATTCGATTATTCTGTGGATGAGATATAGTTTACCATGTGATTCTAGATTGGAGTGACTTGTATTTAGACAGCGTACTACCGCCGACACTGCGGCGTAGGCTGGGCTTGGACACGCTTCGTATCCGAAAAACGGGTGCGGGTCGTGACAACAATTACTTAGGTGTTTGTCTTCTTAAACTTTAGCAAAGTATGAGTTTTTGAATTAAACAACTTCGGAATTGAATTGTTTGAAAAATAGTTCTAGTTGTGTTGAAGCACTATCATTAGCATGCAAAATTCATTCTACTACCATTCTTTCTTTGCAAAAATATTTAAAATAGTTCCATTTTTTTCAAAACTAAGCAATTATTCCTAATTAGAATGTATTTTTAATGTCATCAACTCCATAAACCACTAATCATGTACATAACTGACGAATGCTCTAACAAATAAAATTAGAAACACGGGAATTATCTTTTAATACAAAATAAATTAAAAAAGGAAACCATACCTAGTGATACAAATTATAGCAGAGTGTACGGGACGGACAGGGGCCGGAGATGTCCCCGACGGTCTCGATCACCTTCAAAAATCCCTCTTTCTTCTTCCCCTGCCAAACCCTAACAAGAACTACTCCAATGCCCTTTCAGCGAGTCGTCGTCCACATTTATCACCTTCCTCTCCGCCACCAAGTGCGTCAACACTATCTTGCCTCCTTCCTACCTTCCTCGCCTCTCATGACCCTAGCCTCCTCGTAGAACACTATAACTAGATCTGGAGGAGGAATATATGGCTGGAGCTTAGGCTGGAGAGTAAATAAAGGTTAGGGTTAGGGCTTTTGTTATGGAGATTTGTGTACGAAAAGGAAAAATAGATTAGGATTAGGGATGGATTTTGCTGGAGCTTGATGAAGAAAATGATACGAAAAGTTTGGGATGGCTGTTTATTGAAAAGAGGAGATATATTAGGGATTTGATTTAACCCTTGGATGAGAATCTAAGGGACAAACCAAAATGATAGGTTAGTCCGCCTATTATTTTTCTTTCCCGTCCAGAATCTTTTGGGATGGAGTAATTTCTTAGTTTTAAATAAAGTAGTCCATTTACAAGTCCGTCCAAAATAATATTTTCTTTTATTACAATATAAATAATCGTCCCAAATATTTATCTTTTAGGACTCTTTAAATGAGTGTATCTAATAGTGTCATCACAAAATGCCTCTTTTTTGTAGTACCCAGATTATCTTTAGCATTAAGAATAAAATATTTACAACCAAAGATTTTGAAATAAGAAACTGTGGGTGTTCTATCAAACCATAACTCATAGGGAGTCTTCTTCGATATAGGTCAAATTAAACCCGATTAAGAACATAACAAGCGGTATTGACAGCTTCTGTCCAGAAATATTTGGGTAGACTAAACTGGTTTAACATTACTCTAGCTATTTCAGATAGACTTCTGTTTTTACGTTCCACAACTCTGTTTTATTGTGGAGTCCTAGGGTAGGAGAAGTCATGCAAATATCTGTGTGTGTCACAGAATTGCTCAAGCTTTGCATTCTCGAATTCGCTGTCATGATCCCTTTGAATACGACACTACAAAAAAAGTGTCTTTCTGGGACCCCAAAAATACATCTTAAAAAGACCCAAATCAGTCCTAAATTGTGATTTAGGACGAATTTTAGGACGGTAAGTGACAGTGCTATTAGGGTGGCATGGCAAAAAGTTTTAGGACCAAAAATGTCGTCCTAATTTGGTTTTAGGGTCGAAAAATGTAACCGTACCAAAAGAGTTTGAATTATTACATGTTTACGGCGGTTTACAAAACCGTCCCAAAATAAAAGAGTTTGTGACGAGTAACATCCGTCCTAAACAAATTTGCCAGCGTTACAAAAGAATGTCGTTTATATCTAGGACAATTACATAACTGTCCCAAAAGTAACAATTAAGAAATTATTGTCTGTATTTTTCAGCTATTAAACATACAATTTAAATACACATAATTCATATAATCATGGACGTTGTCCTCAGATGTATCTCCAGATGTATCTCCAGGCATCAGAGCTCCAATACACAAAAAGCTTAAAAGCTTAACAACATCAAGCATTCTTTACCATTAAGTAGAAGACAACAAAATCCATATATAACTATATATGTTCAATTGATAAACAACAAAAAGCTTAACATTAAGCATCCTTAACCACCATTTCCAAAATAAATCCAAAACACTATACATCACCCATAGCATCAGTTACAAAATGAACCCATTGTCTCCACCATTACATACAAAATGTTGAACCCATTAAGCATCCTTAACCATCTTTTCCAAAATAAATCCAAAATACTATACATCACCCACAACATCAGTTACAAAATGAACCCATTGTCTCCACCATTACACCATGTTTTTAGTATATCCAACATGAACCCAAAAATTAACCCAAACTTTTTATCATCACAAGATCGTCGCCCATCATTTTAGCATATTCAGAATGCTTTTGAAGGACCTGCAAATGAAGATATGACAAACCCATTTAAACCGGTCAGTGAAAAGCTACCAAGTCAACAAGCACCTCAAAGAGAGTGCTACCTAGTATGCATCCATGAACAAATCTTTTTTTAAACGAAAAAAAACATTAGTAAAGACTTCCTTGTGCCAATTAATCATTGAAAAACAAACATAATTCAATCTCTACAAAAATAGACTAAAATCTCATTATTCATATGAAATGTCATAACTCTTAATTCTGGGATTTGCAATTATACATTTGTACTGATTTCTATGCAATAAACAGATCCTAATGTCATTAGAATCAGATGAATCAATGATATATATACAAGACATCACTGTCTCCAAATGTATATATACAGTTCATAGATATATTTACAACTAAATATATCATGTATCAGAAATTGTTGCAGACAAATCAAAGTAAACATATATGTCAACAACTACGAATGCTCATTTTCAGATTTCTATTTGTAGATAATAACTATTTCTCTTCATATAACTAATTACAGGGACCAATGCATGTAACTTCAAGATGTTAGATGTTGATAAAATGTTAATTCTGATACATCAATAGAATAGCACAGCATGACGCAAGCCTGACAAATATAACACTTCTGATACGAACCTGTGTAGGAAATGTTGCGATGCAGCATGAGTTGTACAACTCCTGAACTATAAATATCTGCTCGACTGGACTCTCTTAGGAAAGACTCGAATCCCTTAGGGAACAACACTAAAGGGTCCTCTTAAACTTGAACCACCACTGGTGCATTTTGAACTATCTTGAGCTTAGGCTTAACAAATGGTATTGTAGGATCACGACCTCTAGTGTTTCTAGTGAACTTAAATCAATCATCCATTAGAAGAAGCCTCAATTTATATTTAAATTTTCAAGGGAACATTTCTAGTTTCTACACCACCACAGAACATGTCAACTTCAACTACAACAAAATTTAGATTTATTGACAGATGGAAGTGAAAACAGAATAAATTGTGCAGGCTTTAGATGGTAAAATTTGAAATTGTTTTCCAGTAATTTTCCTGTCAAGAGTGTGTCACTAGCTTCTGAAAGTGTACTTCCACAATAAAAAGATTGAGTTCGAAGTTTAGATTTTTCAGTATGCTACAACGAAATTGTAATCATAAAAACCATAGAAGCAAGAAAAAGAGAGAACATATAATAGCAATAAATATACCTTTGTAGTTTTCTAGGATTGTCGAGAGGTACGAACTGCAAGCATCTATGATGGGTAAAGCACCACAATTCCACTTGTTCACATGATTTTTCAAGTTTGTAACAGTAGCCATATAATCATTCAAACCAGCGGCCAGTATATGGTAGCAGATATCCCCAAGAACCTGCACCAATAATACGTATTAGCCGGTGAACATAGGACGATAACTCACGAATCACAAGTACAAATTATTCATCTTACATAGGCATAGTCACAATCAAATTTCGATGGTAACGAACCACGAGCCAAAGAAGTGGCAGATGGAATTGAACTTTTTTCCTTTATATGTGCCTTCTTTCTGTAGGATAAAGTATACATTTAGTACATTGGAATAATATATTCACAATAATAGTCCACAAATGAGTAATAGAAAATTGTAACTTCAGAGCAGGTACTGTATGTTACATTTAGAGCCAATTATACGAAAATAAAATGAATCTAAAAAAAATGCATAGAATTGGCAACATAAGTATCTCAAAAAGTAAATGGTACTTACCAATCGCTTGGTCATCTGTCCCCACCAGCTGGGCTAGGAGCTTCTCTGTCTCAATCTGAGAAGCAAACAAGTAAAATAAGAAGAAAAAAAGAAAGTGGAACTAAAATAAGGACCCTTAAATGATTCAAAACCACATTCATGGGGTAAGTGTTCATGATTCAAAACACACATCCTTCAGGATGCAAGAGCCAGCCTCAATGTCGTGCCCAATATTAATACAAATACAATATTATCAAAGATAAAACTGCTTCACGAAAATATGTTTTAAACTATCTATGTTTTTGTTTTTATTTTTAATTGTCATATCCATGCCGTATTGTGTCTTAGTTTTTTGCAATTTGTCGTATCGCCATATCAATCCCCGTTACACATATCCGTATCCGTGCTTCATAGCTACAATTAAACTCGTATCCTCAGTATGGTAAGGTGGACCCTTGGTTCAATCTATAAAAATATAGACTAAACCTTGGTCTGAATGGCCTATTTATCCTAAAACAGAGAAAATTTTACTATATTTTCCTACAATGATAGAGAAGTACCTTCAAATGCTGGAAGAGATACAAACCAGACAAGTAGGTACCAAAATAGAAACAAATTTGCAGGAAACATAAGAAGTATATTGGAAAGACAGAAAGGAGAGGAAGAGATACAAACCTTCAAATGCTGCAAATAGCCAATTAGGTGTGTGAGTGAATTCAGGCTAAAACGAGGGGGTTTAAATAGATTTCAAAAGACCACGTTAAAATATACAGGGGGAGTTGCATATGTCAAAATAAAAGTGCCCAGGTTGAAGTCGTGCAAGTTACTGGTGAGGAAGAGTGACATGTAGGAAAATCTACCGGCAATTGTAAGAAGAAGGATCATTCAATAACCGCAAATAAAATCCTGCTATAAAACATTTATGTGAATAATGTTAATCACTTAATATTAAATTATAACTAGCAAAGCATTAATAATGAAAAAGCGAACACCATGTTGGGTCTCAAATAAAAGAAATCAAGAACGTAAATTTTAAAATACTTATTAAGAATGAGACAAATCAAGAAACATACAGGTTCAGTTTGTCTGTGGAAAGCTTCTAGCCTCGACTTAAGAACTTCAGCCGTGTCGTCCCTCCTATGAATTAAAGGCTCTCCAGTAACCTATAAAAAGCAGCAAGAGAAAGCAAAAACAAACTAGGTGCATCAACAGAAGATAAAAGCATGATTTTAATGCCAACACAACCAAAATCATAGAGATATTTAGACCTAGAACAGACAAACTTTTTGATAAAAAAAACCATGGATAATGAATTAGACGTCAAAAGTAGATAACAAAATAGCATCGCCTTAAACTATTGTAGCTTGATAATACCAGTTATACAGCAAACCCTGAAAATGATTTCCAAATCCTGTTGATATTAAGAGGTGGACTCATACAGCTAGTTTTCCTGTTGGAAATGATTTCCAAATCCTGAAAATTGTCGTTTGGTCTCAAATTTTCTAAACTTTTGGGTCTATTTGATACTGAATCGCGTGAAATTAACTTCCTCTTGCTGGAATCTCATTTATTTGCTGAATTTTGTTGCTAAGATCGTGAATTTTTTACTGTAAATTTAGAGTTTAGGGACTTAAGCTGGAGGATTTGGGGAAACTTCTGAAATTTGCCCTAATGTAGCTGTTTTCCCCTAATTTGTTGGTTTCTTAGCATCCATATTTTATATCATTTGGTGTTAAGTGTTAACCTTCACTATTCACATCAATTGGGTTCCCCAGGGTTATGTTATGAACAATCCTCTTATAGTTAATTTACAAATAAACCCTACTACCATGCATGTTGGTCTCTTTTCTCATACTTCGCATATTTTGGACCATTTTTAAATCAATTAGTGCTGGTAATTGATTGTTAGATGCTCAAAACTGTGTATTATGTGCTAGAAATTAGTTCACATCTGAATTTATGCTCTATACCTGTAAGTTTTAATTTCTAATAACCATAGTTTATTTCAATACCTAAATCGAGTTCATGAATCGCATACCAGGTTAGTCCAAATGGACAGAAATAACCCACCAATTACATGTTTTTACTTACTGTACTTTTACACCCTTGCTAATTGGTCTTTTTCGATCAATTTTCTTTGCCTACTTGACCGTAAAAGAGAGCCCCAATATCGGTATCAGTCAGTATCAGGTATCGGTCAGTATCGGATCCGGACATACCAAACCGTATCGGATTAGATTTGGCCGATACTGCAAAATATGTAATTATAACAAGAAAGGCCCAAACTGAGAACAATTTCCAAATGAACTAAATATGGCAAGAAGGTAGTATAATATAGGTATAGTGTAAGACATTGTCAACTACAAAATAAACTGATACATGTGGAAAAGGATATTTCAAGTGTCGCTTGCCAAAAAAGGTTTAAAAAACCCACACAATACTATATTGCTCTAGACTTGTAGTCTATAAGAAAGACTCAGAAACCTCACAAGGCTCAGTTAATGAGTTTATAACATTCGCAAAACCTTCATCTTCAGACTTCACAATCTCTCTAGTTTGGCACTTTAACTAACAGTATTCCTGATAGATACCAAAACTTGGAATATAAAAAAAATCGCAAAATTACTGACTTGATCCGTTGCAGCATCCGACGAATTCATGTTGAACACAAGAACAGAGAACAAGGGCTATGTGATTGTCAGGTAGATATTTGACTAAGGCTTCACAAGCTATTGTATTCTTTGAAGAAATGAGCCTCTTTATATAGGAGAAAAAGAGATGAGCTTTCCAAGCTTCCTTAACCTCCAAGATACTAACACTTGCCATATAAATCATCGCCATTAAACTAATGATGTGAAGTATAATATAAAAGTCCATTGATTACGCGTTAATTCCTAATTTCTCTCAACCGAAAGAGACGTTTGCGATAAATCCAGATAAATATGATACAATGGGAGGGGGTATCTTGGTCTAAATTAAGTTTTCATAGCTAAAGTCTTATCGGCTGACAGAATGGAGATGTGATACAATATAACAGAGGACAAACAGGAATGACATAAACAATTGAATTGATCAATCACAATAACTTGGTCCAATGCCCCTGTGTGACATTAATTAATTCAGCTTGGTTGGCATGAAGAAGAATATGTGAGGTTCTGATCCACATTTCTTATAGGATGACATTCATTAATTCAACTTGATTGGAATGAACAAGAATATGTGAAGTTCTGATCCACATTCCAGGTTTGAAAGAAATGGAGAACAAAGTTACATCCTTTCTTAAATAATGGAACAGAGACAATGATTTCAAAGTAAAGAGAGATCAAATAATGATCAGAGAACGGTAGTGGCGACTGACCTTACGAGGTTTCGGACAAGGAACCGGAGGTACGTTGAGCACCTTGTCAATTTTAGTACCATGCCTCTGTAGCATCTGATCAAGCTACACCCAGAAAAAAGAGAGGAAGTAATTTAAAAATCATGAAGAATATGAATATCATTATCAGCAGAACCAAATATATCATATCCCTAGTATAGCACAAAACTTTTCAGTAAGCATGATACTTTTGAGAGAATTAAAACAAAGTTAAATGAGAACCTGGTACATCCTCACTCCACACTGTAATAATGACATAATGCTTAGTTAGCCCATCAACTATAAAAGGTTTGGATCATTCTCCTAAATCAAGAAACGCTTCCACTTTTGATAATTATACCCTTTCACACAAGTGGAATTCAAGTCACAGAAAGGTAAAACAGAGGTGCCAAAAAAGTGGATGTAGGTATTGCTGGAAAAAAAAAAAGAACAGCCATAAAAATACCAAAAGCAAAATGAATCCAGTAAAGGAAGCAGTCATATCCATTACATGACGGACTTAGTAGTAGCTACTATACTTTTAGGAGCAAAACTGAGGATCAAAGTTTGAACAAATTGAGAAAACTACCACTCCGAATTTCTAAATATAGGGACATAACATTTATGTCCCAATTACCTCCCACTGTGAAAGATGGAGATTATCTAGGACCTGCCCAGCCTGGACGTATACTGCAGCTCGTGACCTAAAAGCCAATATCTCATGGTTTGGTTCTTCATCCATTTTTTCGGATTTCCTATCCTCTTCGTCTACAGGATGGGTGGGTGCTGAAAATAGGGAAAGATCCATCCGAACAAGGTGCCAAAATGTCACTATTGGTTTTTCGGAGCTATACGCTAGACGACTCACCACTAAAGTTTGTCCCTTCCTTTAAAATCGAGTAAGAACCTGTTCCCCCTTTAGATTGCAATGGTACTCTTTAAGACAAGTAGATTCCAAGTGACAGAAGAAGGGTGAACAATTTAGTTGCTAAAAAATGTGGAGTATAAGGTATTGCTGAAAGGAAGTGTAAAAGTATTATCTTGACATTCACAACAATATACATATAAATTCTTAAGAAGTGATTTTAACATAAGGACGTGCTCCTTGACCATTTCAACAGTAAACAATCCCAAGTCATTCCTTAGATGGGTGCCATCCACATGTACTATTATTTCAAATTTTGCATAAAAAAGGAAGAAGATATGACAACAGTTTCAGGCATTGTAAAAGTTTTAGTACAAAAGAAAGTTTACAAACCTTTTCGGCTTGAACAACTGTCCTTGGGAAGCCGTCAAGGATGAACCCTTTCTGACACGATGGCTTAATTAGAGATGCATCGCCGGTAGAACCCTAGCCAAATTTCCTACCAGAACCAAACCGTAAGGTCTCATCCCATGGAGCCCTAATTAGTTCTTCCTTGCATGGTCTAAGCAAAACCCCCTTTCCTATTCAAAATCTAGACCAAATGAACATCAGATCGATCCGATTGAAAAAATAGAAGAAGAAGAAGAAGAAGAACTTCTTACCTAGTGGTCATTCTTAGAATCTATCACGATGATGAATGAAAGAGAGAGAGAGAGAGGTGGTTGGAGTGGTGGCGCCGATGAGATGAGGGCGGTGGTGGCGGAGGCCTGGCTCGGGATCGGAGTGGCAATAAGGGGAAGAGAGAGAGGGTTTGGAGCACCGTAGAAAGGTCGGAGAGAGAGAGAAAGAGAGCAAAGGTCGGAGAGTAGCAGCCATAGTTTTTGATCGGAGAGAGAGATATTTAGGTTGGTTTTGATCAAATGGTGAATAAGTTGTGAATGATTTTGGGATGGACGGTCTGGATTAATCCATTCGATCGAACGGTTACGATGGGAACACGTAGAGGTAAACTTTCCCCCATAACTTTGGCAATTAGCCGCCAAATGTGTGGTATTCCCGCCGTCCTATTTGGGACGGAAATATGTATTATTTGGATCAGAACTTTCCATTAGTCCCAAATAATGATCCATTTTCACAATCTGTCCCAAAAAAATGCAACTGTTTGTTACTAAAAATATAGCCGTCCCTACAATTATACTTTTAGGACTTTTTAGACTAGTGTTCCTTATAGTGTCGTCCCAAAAAGATACTTTTTTTGTAGTGTGAGTGATCATGAATTCTTTCTTATTTTGGACTTTCTTGCAAAATTAGACAATTTCAGATAGTGCATCGTTCTTGCGTGTGAGAAAGTATATCCACGTGTATCTAGAGAAATCATCTACTATTACAAATGCATATAATTTACCACCTAGGCTAGAAATTCTACTAGGCCCAAATAAATCCATATGCAGTAATTGTAGAGGTCTAGTGGTACTTCCATCATTTTTGGACTTAAAAGTGGATCGAGTACCTTTGTTCTTTTCACATTCACCACATACCGTATCCTTCTTGAAAATAATATCCGATAAGCCTCGTACCAGTTTCTTCATAGATAATCTTGATATTTTTTCCATGTTTGCATGACCGAGTCTCATGTGCCATAGTTGACTCTTATCACTCTTGGCTAGTAAGTATCTACCTGCTTTGTTAGTATCTTACAACAAATAGAAAATATATATATTGTCTTCCCTAATACCATCAAAGATAGTACTACCAGTTGAGCTATCAACTATAGTACGTTTGTCTTTGACAAAGTTAATACCATAACCATGGTCAGCTAAATAGCTTATACTGAGTAGGTTATGTTTTAAATTAGTTACTAGACAGACATCTTTAATCATAGGGTCGGGAGCCTTACCAATGTTACCGATACCTACTATATACCCTTTAAAGTTATTACCGAAGGAGACATCCTTCTTTATTCTTCGACAGTGTTGCGAATAGAGAAGCATCACCGGTCATGTGCCGTGAGAAATCGCTGTCGAGGATCCACTTGCTTCTAGTAGGGTGTTCCGCCTACAAAAAAAATTTATAGATAAAACTTTTGGTACATGTTTCTTGTAGGGTCCGGATATGTTAGTCTTTGGTATCCATGCACATATATTCAAATCAACTAACTTTTTTACTCTACATACATGAGAGATATGACCAATGGTACCACAATAGTGACATCTATCATGATGAGTGTTAGGTGCAGTATGCTGTGCGTGATTGGTAGGTTTTAGTTTTCTAGTTGGATACTTGTAGTAGAATGCATGTCTGTTAGTCTTCTTGGACAAAGGTTTGGCTATGTTTGGTCTGACAATATTGGGTTTGACTGTGTTTCGATGCTTCGGTAATTGACACAAATTAGGGTAGGAAGCAGCAACTTCAGGCTATTTTTCTAGCCTAATTTCCAACTTTTTGGAGGTGCATACAGTGTGTTGTAGTCAGCTATGAGTGCATCATTTCTGACTAGTGCATATTTATGGATCTTCTTCTCTTTGAGTAAGTCATCCTTAAGTTTAGCAATGTCTTGTCTTTTTTTTTGGATAATCGTATAGACTCGTACAGTTGCAACTTGATATAAGAAAGCTCACCATTCTCACTAGGGTTTACATTACTTCTGGCCTCATCTAGTAAGTCGGTAAGTCTTCCTATTTTACCTTTGTATTATTTGAGTACCTTCTTAGAGTACCTTCTTAGAGTTTTGGTACTTGCTAAGCAGCTTTTTGTGGTTAATTAAGAGGTCACTAATGGCTTCACCTAATTGTTCAATGGTAAAATCATCATATATATCAAACAAAGGGTTTGAGTTTACCTGATCATATGCCATTAAGCATACATTTGCAGTATTGTCTGATGGTTCATCTTCTGAGTCGCTATCTTCACTTTCATGCCATATGCTGGTGTTTGCATATCTTCTAGAAGTAGATTTCTTCAAGTAACTCTTTTCATATTTATTGTCCTTCTTGGTTGATGATGATGCTGTCGGACAGTCCTTCTTGATGTGTCCTTTCTTCTTGCAACTGTAGCAGATTGGATTTTCTTCATTGTTGTTGTTGTTATTATGTTCCTTTTCCTTGGTTGAATCTCATAAACTTCTTGAACTTCTTTACTAGGAGTGATTGATCCTTAATGTCAAAACCACTATCGTTAGAATCTTCTTCGATAGTCCTTCGGTGTTAAGCTTTAAGGGCGATTGATTTCTCCTTTGGTACATCGTCTTCAAAGTCTTGAAGTTCCAGTTCGTGAGTGAGTAGCTTTCCCATGAGCGTTTAGAGATATGGTGGTGAGGTCGTTTCCTTCAATAATTATTGTAGCCTTTAGAATCCAGTTCTTTATGAGAGATCGCAACAGCTTGCGAATCTTCTCATGATTATTGAATTCCTTTCCTAAGGAGGACAAAGGATTTACAATATCTAGAAATCTTATGAACATCTAAGTAATGGATTCGTTTGGCTTCATCTTGAACACCTTATACTCTTGAATAAGTCTATTGATCTTAGACTCTTTCACTTGCGATGTGCCTTCATGTGTAACTTTGAGAAGTTTTCACACTTTATTGGATGTAGTGCATGTAGATACGTTGCTGAATTCAGTCCTATCTAAAGTACAAAATAAAGCATTAATAGCACGTGCGTCAAGACTTGCCTCTTTCTTTTCAGAGTCAGTATACTCGTCATGTGCTTTTTCAACCATTCTCCATCAATAAGAACATGGGGAGGCTTTTTATAGCCATTAACAATAATGGTCCATAGTTCAAAATCTAGATATTTTAAGAAGAAACTTATATGTGTTTTTCTGTAAGTGTAGTTATTACCATCAAACAGTGGGGGTTTGTTTATGGCATGGCCTTCACTTATGAATTTCACAGTTGCCATATGTGATATAGTGATCTTATGTAACAACAGTTATATTAAAGAAAAATAATAATGATGTTACCTCACTTTACCTGTATAACCCGCTCTGATACCAATTGTAGGAACGAAATGTAAAGCGATATACTCTAGAAGGTAGGTAAATAGAGTAAGCAGAGGAATATTAACTATTAAAAAATGTTAGTAGCAAGATCACAGAAATATATCACAGATATGAAAGTAAAAAAATAAAGAGCAGAGAGCAAACACAACGATGTATATTGGTCTCCCTCTTGTGAGGACTAATCCAGTCGAGAGAACTCTAGCTCCCGGTTGAAATCCACTATGGAAAATCGCCAGTTTTCTTACGAAGTACTTACAACTTTTATAGATGCGAGCTTTGATCCGAACCACTCGACCAACTTCAATTGTGAAGTGTCTTACTTCTTGTCAAGCCTCTTGATTACAATCACTCTGAACTTCTAGACCGTACCATACTAGCAAATTGTCTAGAGGATTGTAACTGACTTAGAATTTAAAAATAAAAGCTTAGAAGGCTTTGGAAGAATGTAGTAAGCTTAGAGAGAAGAGATGAGAAAGTTAATTGGTGTGTTAAAATAGTAGAAATTCTTTTTTATTTATAGGATTTCCAAAGAGAGAATTCAGACATAATTCGGATAGAATTCTATGAGAGGATCTCGGCATATAGCCGTTGCATCCGTAACTGCGGGAAGTCTGAGTTTAAAAAAGCAATGTCCCACTAGCCGAATTCGGGGAGAATCCTGCTAAGTTAGAATTGGTGAATATAGGTTTTAGAACTCAGGTTTTGGGTTTCAAATGTTCAAGCAGTTAGGGCTTTTAGTTTTGGACTTGTTTTAAGAACATATGGATATTTTTGAAAAAGTTTTTGGGTAGACTATTTGCCAGTACGACTCAGTGTACATTATATTTTCTAGACTCAATAAAATATAAAAAATACATTAAATAAATGAAAATATAGAAGCAACGACAAACATGGCGCCAAGTCTTGAACGATAGCAGTAGTAGTTCAAGCAGCTCTAGCGGTTCGTCCAAGTAGCCCTTAAATTGATGTAGGGTTAGATCAATTATAAAATCTGGTCGACCATGACCAATGGGCCAATAGATTTAGTGCCATACTTGTTGTATTGTATAGAATAGTCATTATGACTAGTTTTGGTATATAGATGTTAATATAGTCAATATGTGGTAAGACCATATATGGCAAGTTATTAATGTATTATTAATAGTATAATATTTATTATAGGTATAAATGACGGAGTTAGTGAGGACATTAAAGTCGGATTGTCATTTTCTCAGCCAGAAGCAACAGGCAAGTGTACATTGCCAAGTTTTCAATACATGTTCCTTTCTTTGCTTTGTTATCTTGTTGCTATCTTCGTATATATCTCGACGTAGAAATAGTTGGTACTTTACGTCCAAATAATATTCAAGTGCCGATGTCTATTATAGATATTCAGTATTGATACTAGGCATGACGATATGTTAAATTCGTGTCCATTGACATGATAGACCAGAGGATACGGACACGAGGATGATGATGATATGATACGAAGTCTGACATGAGTTATTCGTAGTTATGGACTCTGTGATAACATGTAGTACTAGTTTGCGCTACTTGTTACTGGAACATGATTCATACTTGACTGGAGAGGGCTCTACCGAAGTAACCGGCCGTCGTGACTCGTGAACATATGGATCGTGACTCGTGAACATATGGATCTTGGTTACTTGCTGTACCTTGGTCTCTGTAGCAGAGCCTTGGAGTTGTTTCGTGTTTACTCATTGGTATCACGATACGTTACCATGAGTGATTGCCTGGTTGGCTAGGCCTGGTATTAGAATAATCCTCCAATACATTTTACACATAGATGGTTTATGGTAATTACCCTTCATTATATGGATATTCTTTTTACTGTTACTTGGCATGTATATTATGTACCTTACTATGTCCCCTAAGGACATGGTAATCTTTCCAAGTTGTTGCAGAACTGGCACTACAACAAAAAACCCTTTTAATGACGCTCGACAGGGAGTTTTAATGACGGCTGATACATAAGCGTTATCCAGTTGAAAAATACCTTTTTTCTATGACGGTTTGGACTAATTTTGGACTTTTTATAATATTTATAAAACAAAACGTCATTAATACTTTAGAGCGGTGGCAAACTTGTAATTTTTTCACTGTATAAAAGCTAAGTGGGAGAGAGAAAATTTATTTCTCATCCATTTTCTAAGGAGCAGCATCTCTCCAAACCTCTTCTCCCCCCATTTCCTCAAGAGTTAGATTAGGGTTTCTGATCGATGGATCTTAGCCGAGGTGCGATCTCGACCATATCGGAGGGGTCGTCGGAGGACCTGAAGCCGGTGATGGAGGTCCGGCTGGTGAACACCGCGCGCACATGCTGGAGATCGGCGGCGGGTGCGACGTCTTCGACTCTGTGGCCGCCTACGCCCGTCGCCGCCGGCTGGTGAACACCGCACGCACATGGCGGAGGCGGGAACGATGGGACGACCGATTTGACCGGAGAGGCAGAAACGACCACCGCGGTGGGAAGGGTCGACGGAGATTTGACTGGAGAGGAGAAGAATGATCCTTCTATGATGGTGAAGGAGGAGGAGGAGAACGAACAAGATGATGATGATGATGATGAAGAAAGTAGTGACGAGTCTTCTTCAAGTAGTAGTAGCAGCAGTAGCAGTGAGTCGAGCAGCAGTGAGGAGGAGGAAGAAGAAGAAGAAGAAGTAGAAGAGGATGAAGAAGAAGAGGGTAAAATAATGGGTTCTGAAATGGAGGAGGCACTCTTCATCAGTGACGACGAAGACGAAGAAGGTCCTGTTCCGAAAGGACCCATCCGTTCCAAACACGAGTTGGAGGTAATTTTCCCAGATCAAGGTTGTAGCTTGCCATTCTTGTTCCCTGCTGTTACTAAATCTGAAATATCAGTACTAGTTCACAAACCACCATGTCATCATATGCACTCTTTATATGTTCCAAATTACATGGCATGCATACATTAGATGCTAATATTTATTTTTCAGATATGTTGTTTGCACTAACATCCGAATATAATCTTCAAGATTCAATTACTGGTAACAAAATTAGTATTTTATGCAATCCTCAGTTTAAGTCTCAAATATGAACAAGTATAAGATTACAAACCTATTCTAGAATTGTATGCTTTAACTATAAAGGGACTATGTTATTTTTTTTTTGGTGATTCCATTTTAGTTCATCTCTCTTTGCATTGCTTGCGTAATGTTGTAACAAACGGGCGGATCTAGAAAATTTATTGATTGAGGGCTTGAAAATAGAAGTGAATTAGGTCTTAGGAAATAATTCCATTTTAAACAAGAGGATTGGAACTCAAAACCTTTTAAACCAACTCTTAATTACTTAACCAACTGATCTAAACTTCAACAATGTCCATATATAGGGGCCATATTTATATATAAGTTGAGAAAATTTTGAAAAAAATGCCTATAAATTATTTCTTTTCGAAAATCCAGTGGGGGCTCGAGCCCTCACTACTCTCCATGTGGATCCGCCCCTGATGACAACATTTATGTGAGAACTTGAAACGAGAGTCTCTGTCTCGAAGCTTATGCTTATTATATTATCTGGATAGATCATAGGTATGTGTGCTTCACGACAAATTAACCATTGGCTATAATTTTCCTGCTAAGTAGTGTTCACTCACTATAAAGTATAGACACTAGACAGTCACTCTACTTCAGGCAGGTGCTACAGCTTCTCTTCCTTTTCGTTCATGTAATGTTATTAATGGTAGCAACTCGTATGTTTGTGGTCATTAACTACAGTATTGAACCTCATCATCACAATCTGGAAAAAAAATGGTACTCGTTCTGTTTTTTCTTCACCGTCTTCATTCTTCCCTGTTTATCTCCAAAGGCTACAAGGTAAAGTTTTTTATGAAAGCCTAAACATCATATAATGATGACTGAGAAATCTAAACATTATGTATGATGATTTTTCAGAGTATCTAGCATTGCTTTTTACGGTGTTATTTACTTTGTATCATTTTTGCTGTCGCAGGTTCTTGTAGACATTGTCGAAAGCATAGCAGGTGCTATATTAATTGATACAAGGCTCAACCTACATAAGGTTTGGGAGGTATTTGAACCATTACTTGCTCCCATTGTATCACCTGATAGTCTTGAACTGCCCCCTCTGAGAGAATTGTTTGAGTTGTGTAGTCATCTTGGCTACTTCTTTAACACAAAGTGTATGATGGAGGGAGACATTTTTCAAGGTTTTGCTACGTAATGCCGACAGTTTTGATGTGCTCAAAGTTGAAGCCAATGTACTAATAGTTTTGAGGGTCTACTTACTAGTAGTAGTTGTAAATATATGTATTTGGATGTCTTATTTTGAAAAAATGTAATGAAGATGGTGATATATGTTATGTATATATTTGTAAATGGATTAAATGGTACTCTATAACATTTAGATGTTTTCTTGTGAATATGGTTCAAAATGAATGTTTTGAAATTGAATTGAGCAACATTGAGCATTGATCTATAATTTTTTGGAAAGTAATATATAAATGTGCAGAATTGAGCGTTATAAATGTGCTGAATTGAGTCTCTACAGATTATCTATTCATAACACTTTCAAACTACGCTGAAAATAAGTGTAGCAGAAACTCATCATATTCATGACGGTTATTTTATGACGCTTTTAAAAAACATTTATAACACCCGTTTTCATGACGGTTGCTGTGGAAAAAAAAGCGTCATGGTACGTCATTAATGACGCTTTTTAGCCGTCATTAAAAGGGTTTTTTGTTGTAGTGTGGCTTTATAGAATAATTGGTAGTTGACGGTTACCTCTTCAGGATTTCAGGTATATTAGTAGTTGCACTTATCATAATCCTTATTAACATGTTTTATTATCATTAATTATTCTGCTGATATAGCCTAGTTTAATAAGCTTTACTTCTTTTTTATGAGCTTGTTCAGACAGTTGTATTAAGGTTCGGACAACTTTATTACATATTGTCTTTCTTGGTGTTTTATTCTTGTGGAAATTGGTGTATTAGTGTTTGATCAGCATTGATACACTCACTTGAGATGATATCTTATGGATTGAGATATAGTTGGACTTACTAGATATAGTTATTTGACCTATAGACAGTTTATACATATTCGAGTTGGGATGGAGTACACTTGATACGTAGCTGGCATGTATACATACCCTAGTCCTACGTATTTGGGACTGGGCGTTACAGGCAAGGTAACACACACTCATAATAATCGTTCACAGTCACAAGTGCCACGCTCTAATTCCATAAAATCATTCGTCCTTGCTTTGATCTCTTCAGAACCGATCATCCTTGCTTGGACGTGATACCGTGCAAGCCTAAGTTGCGCTTGCACAAGGCCAAAACAAAACTTGTACAACAACACACTAGACTAAACAATAATATCACAAGAAAAATTTTAAATGCAGAAAACAAAATTATATAGAGAGATAGGAAATGAAATGACTTCTTTATTGATAACTTCATCGAGATTACAAAGTATAGCTTGTGACTCAAAATGACATAGTTGGCTTATATTTTTCCTTTTAGAACTTTTGAAAATATCCACAATGCCCATACATCATATCCCTTTACTAAAAATGAAATGTAAAGACACCTTCAGAAATAAAAAATACTAGACTTGAATTGACAGCTTTGAGACGATCAAGCAATGATCCACAGGATTAAAATGCCTCAGAATATCCTCCGGACTCTTGCTATCTAAAATGTTGCCTAAAAGGTCATTTCAAAACAAGTACTGGTGAGTGACCGTGGCAGAACTCACATAAATGTTCACTAAATCAACATGTGAAGATAGCATCTATTATTAGTGATCTTTCTACCTGTCTATATTCTTTTTAAGCAATTCATAATAAGAAACATAAACATGTAAAACTATCACTTATTACAAATCGCACCCACGGTAGACGATCAATCCCTGCCCAAGACAAGGATTACCAAATTTTGCACATGTATGAAGTAAACTTACGTTTCGTCTCCGCATTTACGTTAGGCTTGTAATAATCATAAAATGCATGCGTCCTAACTACATGTTGGTCCATAGGAAAATTCCTATGATTAGTAGTTGGGACGCACAAGCCTGTCTCACTATTAGACTAACACTCTCTGATCGCGAGGACTTCTAGCCTCAGGGTGTCATGTTCCCTCATAGGCTAAGCGATTCCTAGTGCCCCATGAATCGGTCGAGAGATTACGTCCTTGTGCATAAATTGTCCAGAACAATACGAATGCAGCTACCAGATAAAACTACTATGTAATAGTTTAGCAACATTTAAATATTTTTATCTTCTTATTCTTCTTCTTTTCTGCACGGTCACGCCGTGTTTCTATACAAATATATTATTTCAGACAGTTGACAAGGGACATAATTGGAGAAAGTAAAGCAATAGTTCTATGATTAACATGTGATTCATTTATTCATATTCTCTTATCTTTTGTTATCATGGTATCGTTGACCATCGGAATGCAACAAAAGAGTAGACTAGATTTGTTTTATTAGGGCATGGAGATAAATGATCGTCCAATCAAAGAAACTCACCTAACTAATCTTATTTGAGTGAAGGAGGGCTCCACACAATGCTTATGTCCCGCCTAAGCGTCGTGCATTGGCACCAACATTTGATTATCATACTTCGATCTCTTTCTCTCAAGATTTGGAATGAATGCAAATGCGATGAAAGCGAACAATGAAAACCAATCATCAAAAACCAACACGAAAATGAACTCATAAAAATCAAGCAGGGAAAAACATTCAACGAAAACTATTGGACTTATTTCAATAGAAGCTGATCCATGAGTTTGGAAGGTTTATTGCATTTTGTCCGTGATCAATCGCTATCGATAAAGGTTTTCCTAATACTCAGTCAAGACCGAGTCAACAAGCGACGAATATTACATAGTAAACCGCGAGGAACATGACATTATATAATAACCCATTAAGAAAAAGTTTTGTACTCAAAAATTAAAAAATAGCTCACCTCCGTCGAGGTCTTGCTCCCGCTCAATTGTCACCAGATTATAAACTCGAGGCCTGCATAGTTGTTCGTCGTGCGGGTTGTGTCGTAGCGGCGCTGGGACCTGATTTGGTTGCCACATTATCGTAACGATTCTTTGATAGAACTCTCTTATTCTGACAATTCATAGCATGATGACCCTTCTGACCACAGTTGAAATACTCTCCGTTAGCAGAACAACAATTCCCCTTTGTGTGTCCCCGTCGACCATAAAAGGTGCACTCTATTCCAGGATGCTGATCTCCATCAGCCTTTCTCTATCCGCTATGGTTTCTCTTGTTATGGTTGTTACCATTAGGTGACGATTTATTTGAAGCACTTTGCTGACTGAATTCCTTTATTTGCACCGCCGCCTCAAAGGCCATGGTATAAGATTCACATTTCCTGTTCAGAACAACTCAACATATATCGTTATTCAGACCCTTTGTAAATCAGTTCGTACGAGTCTTCTCATTAGGGATCATTGAACTGGCAAACTTGGCGATTTTAGAAAATTATGACTCATAGTCCTCCAGGGACATGCTCCCTTTCTTTAAACACATGAACTCGTCTTCCTTTTTCTGAAATACTGAGTAGGAAGATATTTCTCCAGAAAGGCGTGCTTAAACATCATCCAAGTAATCTTTTCGTATGTTGTCTTAGTCCGGAGTTCTGGTTTCTTAGCTTCCCACCAATCATCTGCCTGCAGTCGTAGTTGCAAGGCCGCACATGCCACCTTTTGACTGCTAGGAACTCTAATAAATGAGAACATATGCTTTATCTTCTTGGTCCATTCCATCACCTTATCTGGTGACGTCCTGCCCTCAAATTCTGGAGGTTTTGCACTCAGGAAATCTGATGACTCAAATGATAATTTTTGTGAGCCTGCTGGAGTTCGTCGGCATCTACGGGCCCAATATCAAGCGTTCGTGTCAGGGCGGTCGCTCGATGGTATCATGATTGGCCGCAAGCAAAGATACTATTCGAGACAAGGCATCCAACTGTATTTGTTGGGCTATGCTTCGAGGCTCATCTTGTTGCTGATGAGCCTCTATTTGCTTTTTCTGACTCTCTATGAGAGCTACTATCATGTCGATCGTGTCGGTTGAACCTGATGCTAGAGAAACATCCTAATTATTTTCCCTTGCCATTACTCTACAAATGAGTGTAACTTCTATTCGTCTAATAAAATATTATGGACTTACTATATGGGACATTGGTTTTCATAACTCAAAAGTCGGGACTATTGAAAAGCATCAATGTACTTGTATAATTTTTGAAATCGATATTTAAAAGAGGCCACAGACGTAAAATCGTGCTCTGATACTACTATGTCACATCCTGATCCGCAGAATCATTCATCCTTGCTTTGATCTCTGCATAATTGATCGTAGTTCTTTGGGCGTGATACCATGCAAGCCTAAGTTGCGCTTGCACAACGCCAGAACTTGCACAACAACATCACAAGCAAAATTTTAAATGTAGAAAACCAAATTATACACAGAGATTGTGTAAAATCCCCTAAGATTTTGAATTTTTATTTATTTATTTTCATTTAATTAGAATAAACTATGGTATGTATATTGAGTATATATAGACTGTATGTAAATATATACTTTATACTTATATCCATACAAGGCTGTGAGTTTTAGTTCGAATATATATATATATATATATATATATATATATATATATATATATATATAATTTTGCATTTTTGGATTTTTAAAATTTTATTTTATCTACATGATTTTAAATATTGTGTTTAAAAAGGTAAATCCTTTTTGAAATTTGGTATACGATCACTACAAGAAAAAATGTCATTTTTAACGGTTATTCCCCGTCAAGGAATGGTTATCTTGACGGTTGTAGATCTGTCAACTAGGCCAGAGTCAAGAAAAGTCTGCCATTTTTTTTTACTGTTGCTGGATTTGTTTTTCTTGACAGTTTTAAACCGTCAACTAAGAAAATTTTTATGACCGTTTTTAGCCGTCAAGGAAATATTTAAAAAAATGGTCAAGGTAGATGGAAACTTTTCTTGACTCTGCTCTAGATGACGGATAATGACCATCAAGAAAACCTTTTTTTTGCATAGGCAAACTGTCAAGAAATGTTGATTGATAAATTCTTTTGGTGCCAAAATTATACTAAGAATTATATTTTATACGCTTCCTTTTGCTTCCTTTTGCCTGTTACCGAACAAATACATATATAGTATCAACATAAATCTAGAAGATCGATAACATCAAAGAACTATAATCCACATACTTTATATTGGTCACAAATACACTGTTTGTACATCGCAAACATTCAAGAATGAAATACACAAAATATACAATGAATTTTATCATGAATTGAGGAAGAAGAGTAAAAAGAGTCATTAGGAAGGCCATAACCATGGTGATTATCTGAGCTTAAGTTCCTGAATGACACAATTTTTGATTCATAAACATGGCCTGCATATATGTAACAAAAGAATACTAGTTAGGACGTTTCTATTAACAAAAACACAGGAGAAGCAAAAATAATATTTTGGTGTGTGGTGTAGAGGAAAAATAGAAACGTCATACCAAGTGACATAAAGATTACATATAGAAGTTCGTAAGTAGACTAATCAAAAGGCTGGGGGTAAAAAGTCAGTAATATGAAGTCAAACCACAAAAAGAGTGTTACTAGCAAAGATTTATGTTAGCATGCTAAATACAATAGTGTAACATGCCCATTATGGCAAGTTCTATATGAGACTCGCATGTATGTGGACAAAGGGCTTTCTCATTAGTTAAACTAAACAAGATAAAATTTATTGCCAACAAACAAAATCACCAAGTATTGTCTGGATCATGATGTGTTGAGCCATATTTGTGTCAATTCAAATCCATCCATGTTTTATTTGATACTACAAATTAATATGGTCATTGCACTCTTGAATACTACAAATTAATAGTTTTCATTTTAAACATGTTTCAACAACATAAAACTACAAAAATTTCAGCAAGAGTTCCATTTATTTTCGCATATGTTATTGCCTATGGAAACTTGTCTTCCCAAAGTTATTTCCTGTACCATAAAGATGTTTGATGTTACTTCCCTTTTGATCACTTATTTACATTATATTGGAGAGTAAGCACTAACAGATATGTATGTATGTGTTTATACCCTTAAGCTACTGAAGAATGGGCTTCTAATTGATAGATAAAGAACACCATATCATAGACAACTAAGAAGTACATATTTTGTTGAACCTGCATAAATCATATCTAAATTATGCATTGGTGCACCTAAAGGGTACTTAAATCAATCTCATAACTTATGAATTTATTGCTGAAAAAAGTTTTTAGGTTACTCATAACAAGTTATTGACAGGAAATCAAGATTTGTTTACTACAATTCAGGAATTCCTATCTTAAAGCAATTTTATTAATGGCACTGACTTTTTATGGATAGGCACTGATGAAAAGAAAAAATATTAACTAGAATTCTGGTCACAAAGGCCTGTTCGGACTCTTATAGATTTGTATTTTGGAATCTAATGCGTTGAATTCCTAGTTCTGGTGCCTCCAACTACTCCTCTACATCTTCTATCATATTTCTATTCATTCCATGAAACATTATAGCAGAGCATGGTGGTTTAGATTTTTCTTCTCTCTATTCAAACTATGAAGACCTCCCATTGAAATCCCACTTTTTTCTAACAAAAAAGGGTTTCTCGTAACCCTTGCTAGATAGCTGAAAAATTTGCATATACCTCTACATAACCAATTTGAGGATGTTTAGGCCTCAATCATAACTAATAACATACACGCATAAATACAAATATAAGTTTGGGTAAAGGCTCTGTTGCTGTCGTGTATATAATGAATGAAGAAGAAGATACTTCCTATATTTCCCTAATTCCCCCTTCCTTCCCTTTTATAATAGCATTCATTTTTCAAAAAGGTTCCAAGCAAAAAACTAAAGTTATATCTAAAACACTATTTTCAAACCTGATAACGTTGCCTATGTCTTCCACCTAGGATTATGTTAGCAACACCTATTTTGAAACTGCATAAATCATATCTAAATTATGCATTGGTGCACCTAAAGGGCACTTAAATCAATCTCATAATTTATAATTTTATTGCTGAAACAAGTTTTTAGGTTACTCATAACAAGTTATTGACAGGAAATCAAGATTTGTTTACTAGAATTCAGGAATTCCTGTCTTAAAGCAATTTTATTGATGGCACTGAATTTTCACGGATATGCACTGATGGAAAGAAAAAAATATTAACTAGAATTCTGGTTACAAAGGCCTGTTCAGACTCTTATAGATTTGTATTTTGGAATCTAATGAGATGAATGCCTAGTTCTGGTGCCTCCAACTACTCCTCTACATCTTCTATCATATTTCTATTCATTCCATGCAACATTGTAGCAGAGCATGGTGGTTTAGATTTTTTTTCTTCTCTCTATTGAAACTCTAAAGACCTCTCATTGAAATCCTACTTTGCTTTAACAAAAAAGGGTTTCTCGTAACCCTTGCTAGATAGCTGAAGAATTTGCATATACCTCTACATAACCAATTTGAGGATGTTTAGGCCTCAATCATAACTAATAGCATACACGCATATATACAAATGTAAGTTTGGGTAAAGGCTCTGTTGCTGTTGTGTATACAATGAATGTAGAAGAAGATACTTCCTATATTTCCCTAATTCCCCCTTCCTTTCCTTTTATAAAAGCATTCATTTTTCAAAAAGGTTCCAAGCAAAAACTAAAGTAATTTCTAAAACACTATTTTCAAACCTGATAACGTTGCCTATGTCTTCCACCTTGGATTATGTCAGCAACACCTACTTTCTTCTCTTTACACATGAAACATCTAGTCTCTGTCATCCATTCATACAAGCCAAGTAACTAATGTGGTAACTTGGAGAGTCATGATGATGCCAAGGCAATAGATATCTAGAGTTCTTTGCATAAAATGTGTATACTGACAAGTTGTGTTATTTCTCCCTTAATCTAAAAAATTTGAGTGAAGTGATGGCCAATTAGATTTCGAACCTTTATCAATTTATTGAAAAGGCTAAGAATCCCTATCTACATATAGGAAAAAAAGTTTATGACAAACTAAGAGTGCTTTTTCTTTGTTAGTAGAATATCCCTTCTCAAGTTATGACTTTCAGGTGCATTTGTGTTGTCGTGGATACTCCTCTAGAGGACCACATTCGTGTCCATGTCCGTATCCAATATGTACCTGACACTGATAAGATATTTATTGTCCATGTCCATCATGGTTGAAACTTGAAAGTGACGTTGTATGGTCATGATTGTATGAACATACTTGGACAAAAGAGTGTATCATTTCTTTGCACCAAATCCATTATAGAACTTTTTGAACCTAGTTACTACCCTAAACATGCATAAATATAGGTATCATTAGGATCTAATGTACAAAATATTGGAAACACTCGACCTAAAATGCATCAAGTGCTGCTGCCATCTAAACCTCAAACCTAAAAATAAAAAATTTAGGGCTTTTTGGTCCACTCTAGCAATTAGAGTATTCCTAGGTCAAATTAGGGTAAGTTTAGCTCAATTTGATCAGTGGAAGATCGTGCGAAAGAGGAATCGTCACATGGCGGCTGGTGTTGACGGAGGAGAATAAGATTTGTTGATTGGGAATGGATAATCCCAAACTTACCCATCCTCTTCTTCTTGGAGCCTTAGTAATCCAGAACCCTAGCTTTCCCCTCCTCCACAAACTTGTCAATATTCGCCTCCCACATGGTATTATTGTTGAGTAAATAATAAGCATCGCTCCAGTCCAGTACCAGTCGTAGTTTTGAAACAGAATATCCTCTGCCTCTGGTGGCAATGGCGAGGGACTTCCAGGTGTGTATCGGGGCAGAGGGAATCCATGCTCGGAGGAAGATCGAGGCCTTGTGACTCAGGATCAGAGGATTAGGATTAGGGATCAAGGAGAAATTTCGTAAGCACGTACATATATAAATATAACCCTTGATAACAAAAAATCACACATCATGATACTTTATAGAGTTCAAGGGAAATTTAAAAAGAAAATAAAGTAATTACCAGTGCCTCTTTGATCTCTTTTGCAAGGGCCAGGGTGGACTTCTCCATTTCTTCAGACCTGGACTTCTGAGAGGGAGGATATTGAAGAAATTAATTGGGGCAGGATCTGGGTTTCGAATCCATGATTTTGGGTAAGGAAATCCTAAAATTTGGGGGGATTTTTAACTGAATGCTTGAGTTTCTTAGGGAGGAGAAGGTTGGGGAGCAAAGGAGGAGGAAATAGAGGGGCAGTGTTGCTTCTTAGGGATTCTTCAGGAGGAGAAGGTAGGGAGAGGGTTTCTCGAGCAGTCTTTAAGGTACTGTTTGGAAAGGGTGGAAAATGGGAGGAAGGAAAAAGTTGAGGGGAAAGTGAGAGGAAAATTTTAAATGATGGTGTTTGGAAAGGGGGAGAGAACATGGGGGAGGAAATTTTGAGAGAAAAAAGTAGGTGGGTCCCACCAAAAAATTTTCCTCCCAAATGTGGGAGGAAAATGGAGAGAGATGAGAGGAATTTGAGTGAATTTACCCCACCACCCCTCAAAAAGTTAATATTAAATCATTATTTGAGAATACCAAGGAGGAAATAGTAATTATACCTATATCCATAAACAAATAAAAAATTGTTTTTAAACTTTTCCTTCCCTTGCTTTTTGTTCATCCAAACAAAGGAAGGAAAAATTAACTTTACTTCCATTTTACTCTCCTCCATTTTCCTTCCCCTCAAATTTTCCTCTCCCTCCCCACAAATGTTCCCAAACACAGTGTAAGGAGGGCGAGGTTTTTTTTTTGAGAGATCGAGAGAAAGTTCGCTGGTTTCATCACTAAAAAAAAGAACCATCAACCGTCAATAAATATAGAAAGTTCTAAAAATTTACCAAAGTGGCAGCTAAAAAATTTGTGCCAATTTTTTAGGATTTTTTCTAAGGACACTACCACATTTACTTGGGACTAGCCCAAAAATGTTCACAAAAATTACAAGTTTGCCATCCATTTTTTCACTTGGGGCTAGCCCAAAGAATGGTATAAATACCAACTTTTTATTTCTTTCCCTCTCTTCTCTTCTCTTTTATTCTCTCCCTCTACTCTTTTCTTCTCTCCCTCAACATTTCTAGGTCATAGAATTAAACCCTAGCCCAAAATTTTTTCCCAACCTACATTTTGTGAAGATTGTGGGTGAAAATTCTAGTATGAATTGTTTATGTTTAGGCCCTAGGCTAAGGGTTAAGTCGATGGTGATTTTTCATTCATTTCAAATTGATTTTGATGGTGATTTTTCATTCATTTCAAAAATTTGAAGCAGTCATATCCAGGAGAGAGCTGCCGCCATTGTTGAACACCGCTCTTCACAGAGAGTCTGGCTTAGGACTGCCAGCACCCTGGCAGTCCTAATTTAATGAAGGACTGCCAGGGGTCTAGCAGTCATGTCCCAAACTCTGTGTGTGAAGAGAGTTTCATATCGAAACTCTCTTCACACACAGAGTTTGGGACAGGACTGCCAGCACCCTGGCAGTCCTAACTTAATGAAGGACTGCCAGCACCCTGGCAGTCCTAACTTAATGAAGGACTGCCAGGGGTCTGACAGTCCTGTCCCAGACTCTCTGTGAAGAGAGTTTGGATATGAAACTCTCTTTACAGAGACTTTTACATAGGACTGTCAGACCTCTGGCAGTCCTTAATTAAGTATGGACTGCCATAGTGTTGGCAGTCCTAATCCACAGGTATAAGATGACAAATAAACTGCTTTGGTAGATACTTTTGCTTGATAGATCAAATAGGTATAAGATGGCAAATACTTTTGCTTGGTAGATCAGAGGAGATTGAATCATGCAGAAAAAATAAATTGATTGTAGATGACAAATAAACTGCACTAGGATACAAATAATGTACACGCATTGCCATGTAACAAGACTCAGCTTTATGGATCCAGTTCCTACCCAAGTTCAATACAATCAAAACAGATATGGGTTAGTTGCACGCATGTGATATGATGAAGATATTAACACCTCTACAAGTGGAAAAATGTGCAACACCCGTACCTTTTAAGTTACTTTCGAGCTTAAGTGCAACACCCATACCTTCTATATCATTCCAGAACCATTAGACCCTGATGCTTCTAGAGAGTTATGAGAAGAAAAACCTACATCATTCCAGGACCCTAAGATCCTGATGCTTCTAGAGAGGAAAACTATAGTTTCTACTTGAGCCTCTACTACTACAATCAGATAATTAATTGTGATCAAATCATATATTCCTGCAAAAATAGCACTAAGAAACCCAATGACGTGTGCAAATTTAGCAAACATGAGACAAATTTAAGAATCAAATGGGTACATAGGCTAACTTAAAGGAAAACATGGGACCTGTCGAGGAAATAGCAAATACTGTGACTAAAAAATGTAAATTTGTTATAACCAAAATACAAAGTAAAAGAAGAAACTGAGGCATAATTGCAAATACTGTGACTAAAAATTGGTATTAAGACAATCTTTCAACTATTACAAAGGAATAAAATCAAAAAACAATATTATTTCTGAATAGCAAGTTATATGAATGCAGAATGAACTCCACAAGATGATTGCTCAAATTTATTTCCAAGCCATAAGCATGTGCCATGTATCCAACTAATAACAACATACAACTATTTCACCAATATATACATACAAGCATACAACAGTTTCCAGCATGCTCTTGATAGCTTACAATATCGCACCATAATACAACAATGAGTAGAGAAGGCATTCAACTTATTTTGCCCACTATCTGTATGTAACATCATTTGCCAACTACCTCATATTACAGAATTATATCATACACTCGACTAAACTTTCCTCCCAGACATCTTTCCAATAAATCATAGTCGAGACAAAAAATTGATCTCCAACCTCCCTTCCTTCCAGAATTTTGGTGTTGCAGTTGTGTCTTCTTGACACAAGAATGAATCTTATAATAATGAGACATGGATGAGCTGTGTACTGGATGGACGATGACAGCGTCCATGGAATTACTCTAGGACTTAAGAAAATATCCTTCCAATCTGTCTCTGCATATGAAGTTAGATGGTTAAACCATGATGCATTCACCAAAAACAAAATAACAATAGAATTACAAAGTATCTATGTTTTACTTAAAAAAATAAAAAAGAATAAGTAACAAAAACAATATATTTCCAAGTACAGAAAATATCATACAATTATATTGGACTGCCAGACGTTGTTTCAGGACTGCAGGAAGTCTGGCAGTCCAAATGTAAAGGAGGACTGCCAGACTTCCTGTAGTCCTCTTTCACAAGAGGACTGTCGGCTGCCTGACAGTCCTCCTTAACAGGAGGACTGCCAGAACCCTGGCAGTCCTAATGCTGTCAGGAGCGGATGTTGCAGCCGAACGGCCACAACGACACGATCCTTTATCGTGTTCTAGGGTTAGGATTTCAAGAAAAATGTAGGATTTTTTGTGTTCGAAAAATCCATTCATGAACCCTAAAGAGATTCTAAACCTAATTTGTCAAAACTTTTTAGAGAATTAAGAAAGATTTTAGGGTTTTGAAAATAATGTAGAAAAATATAGAAGAAATTAGGGAAAAACATACCTAGACTCTATGATGGTTTGGACTTGCATGTCATCTCTTGGATTTGAAGTCTTTTGGAATGTAGAAGAAATTTTGAAGGAAGAAATTGGAATGGTGTGTTGGAGGAGTGGTGGAGAAGAGAGTGGAGTTTTAGGGCTTGGGGGAGATTTTGGTAGAGAGAGAAAAAAAAGAAGAAATGAAATGAAAATGGGGGTTTGGGGGGGGGGGGTTGGGCTGCCCCTAGCAATTTTTGGGTGCCTCCTAGCAATTTCTCCACATTCATGGGCTGCCCCCTAGCAATTGATGCCCCCTAGCAATTTTGGTAGTGCCCATAGAAATAACCTTTTTTAGCACATATATTATTTGACGGTTATCACTAAACCGTCAATAAATAAAATGATGTTTCTTGACAGTTTCTCTAAACCGTCAAGTATTATGGTAAAATTTTGTTATATAACACAAAAAGGTGTTTTCTTGACGTATGTCTAAAACTGTCAAGATAATGGCTTTTTTTGATGGTTTAACACGACCGTCAAGAAATAAACCGTCAAGAAATGCCATTTTTCTTGTAGTGGATATTTTGTTATTTATCCGCATTTCAAAAACTAATTTAAAATTTATGGTTTGGATAAGAACTAATTAGTTTTAATAAAAATGACATAATTTAAATTTTACTATTGAAATTATAGAAAAATGTTTGATCATTATTTCTGGACTTTCAAAAGATTTGGATTCAAAATGTGATTTAAAAATCATGTGTTTTTAAACAATAAAAAATATATTTGCAAAACTATTTTTAAATAACATTTTAATTTGTATAATTATAATTTAAATTATTTTGATAAGTAATGAATATTATTTAAATTACTTTAATGTTATTAAACTAATATTAAGACTAAATATTGGATTAAAGATATGATTAATCTAGATTTAAAATTTATTTGATTCAAATTAAAGGGGGAAGATTTATCCATTAAAAGTTTTAGTCCTTACCTACTTACGAATCCTCATTCCTATTTAAGGGGAGCTTTCTTTGTTTTTTCCCACAACCCCTAATCATCTCTATTTAGTAAATGACCATAATAGCGAATTGTGTCCGTGCACCATGTCCGTGTCCATCCATTTTCCTCCACATATTTCGATTATAATTACATATTTTTCTGTGTTCGATATACCAGATACGATATTTTCGTATCATATAGTATGCAATTCCCCAAAATCCTTCATGTGTTCGTGTCATATCAGATACGCCAACATGAATCCCTAATCTTAATTCAAACCATAACCCTAATTTCTCTGGCTCTTCACCGCTTCCGCGACCATGCTCCACCACTGCTAACCACCATAGAACCTCGACCCAACTCTGGTAGCAACTCCAGCAGCCCTACTACCGGCACAACGCACCTCTACTACTGCTGCCGCCTAACTGTCATGCCCCTCTCCCGGAGGAGCGAACAACCTCGCTTGGGCCTGATGCTGTGCGAGCCTAAGTTGCACTCGCGCAAGGCCAGGTCCTGAAACGGTCGATTGAAGCTAGGCCACAGTGTCGCATATAGTGTCCCCATTGCAGCGAAATGTAGACGAACACAAGTTGAAACAAATCCAAGCTCTTTATTGATATGCAAGAAGTATTACAAGCGGCACTAGGCCGCGATTACAATTCGCTCAAGCTCTCTCTTTCTCTCGAATCATAAAAGGTGGACCAGGCGGCTTACAATATAGAATGATACATGGCGATCCTCCAATACATTATGTCTTGTATATGGTGCTTCAGCTGTAACGCCCCAGTCCCAAAATACTTAGGACCGAGTATAGACATGTCGGCTGCACATATACGAAGAATGCTCCAATGTATGGAATGTACATAAGCTATAAATATAAAATAATCATAGGCCAGAATATAATCATCTAATCTTATCACAGCTCAACATAGAAGATAATAGAGTCCAAATAATAAATGAGTGTAGCAAAGAGATAGCCGGGTGGATATACCCACTCCAAACAGCTATGATAAATAGTTTTAATGATCGGAGTCCAACCTCCGCAAAATAGAAAGAAAAGAAATATCAAAATGTCCACTAAAATTCTCAAAGAATCAATAAGCTAGAAATCAGTGGGAGATGCCTCGTCATCAATGTAGGATGGATCCAGTGCCACTCCGTACTCATGTTAGAATTGTCTAATCCTAGAGAGATAACCAGGTCCTCAGAGGGACGTAAGAAGATACAAGAAACACCATGCCATATAAACTGTGATATATAATAGAGAGTAAAAAGGGAATGCATGCAAAAGGGTTCCTAACCATTCTACAGTGAATATGTAGTTGAGATACAATCCTTCGGCGCATGAGCCCTGGCTGATAATAGGATCCGGTACATTAGCTTCTTGGGCACCAGTAACCATGCGCATAACGTTTAAGAACGTCTGTGGCCAACCTGAGGGGGTAAGCATACCCGTATCTCCAGCAGAGCTTCCGAGTTATAAGAGAAAGTGTAATAGAAGTCCATATGTTAGGTATTGTTCTCCCTACCCAATGCCTAGTATCTTCATCTCCATGACTAAATGAACCTTTAGTAACCGCCAAGTCTACTAGCATGCAATTTTATTAGCAGTTACTTCTATCCGTCGCACACCTCAGACGTATCAGGGGCCAGCCGACTACGCGAGTACGTGTCCTACATGTGACTCAAAACACGTGATAAAGCAAGTGTCAAGGCCGTATGAGTTATACCAATACCTCATCATCAATGGGTGGTCACTAGGCTAAGTCAATGCAAGAGAATAAAACAAAAAAGTAAAATGATCGATATAGTCGTCTGCACCCAAGTGTGACTTGGACGCACAATGATATAATACTATAAATAAATAATACTGAACATAAATAACTGAAAATAAGAATAAGTAAATCATAGAGTAAGGTGGCAAGGTATCTTGCCTGGCAATACGGAAATAGCAACTCCAAACTATCGATCACGTTAGCAAGAAATCTCAAAATCAACAAACGGCTACGGATGCTGAAACAAACATCAAGAACATTCTTGGTGTAAAAATATATCCAGAAAATGCCAGTCTAAGAGTCCAATTCTGGAACATGGGCAAAATTGTAATTTTGGATCAAAACGATGTCCGTCATTGTACCTGTTTTGCACCGAAATGTAAGCCAGTAGCTATGGTCTCTAAAGTCGTCAAACTATGTGTCTACGGGTCCGATTTGAGGAGACGAATCCAACCGTATGTCCAAATTTGGATTTCGATGGGCGGTGTATAATTTCGCCCGTTGGATGGGGTCGCGGGCCCGTCAAATAGACGTTCCAGTCGACCTTCTCAGAATCAGACCAAACTTGGCACACAGGACTAGAGTTTCGATATGGTCCTTTTGGCACAAGTTTTATCTCGAATTGATGACTGTACACGAAGTTATGGCGAAGTTTGTAAAAGGTCGATACGAGAGTATCTCGACGGATACGCACTGATTTCGTCGCACACACGCAACAAAATCGAGTTTCGTCAGTTCCTACACGTCGGCAACATCCATACGCGCCTTGCTATGTGTATATTGTGCGACCACGTCACCCGGTTTATCGAGGTGCACATCGTATCGGACAGATTTTCATAAAATTTTTAGTTTTTTTAAAAACAGTTTTTTCTTGATCTTTGAAATTAAATAACTTCCTACATAATAATCAAAAAGTAGATCTAACATGTGCGTTTCAATCTCGTTTATATTTTCTTCGACTGTTCTTAACTAGTTTGTCAAAAAAATCTAATATTTGTCCCTAAATTGGCTTCCAATTTGGTTTTTGAAACTGGTTTAATACACTGTTGATCGGCAGTTTTTGCTCGACTTGGCATCGGGTTTGCGGCTGATCTAGGCTATGATATCGATTTCCCTTTAAAGGGACTCGAAGAGGATTAGCTCTCTATAGAATCCCATAGAAGCGAAAACGATTGCACATACACAAAGATACATGAAGGCTATGTGGGTTACCTAGGCGGTTTTGAAACAGAGTACTCTCTATTTTCTGGCGATCGACAACTATGTATGGTGTTCATGGCGGTGCGGCGGTGGCGGCAGACGTTCGACCACGGGCGTAGGGGTGTGGGGGAGGTGCTAGAGTCGACGTTCGGGTTGGGCGATGAGCCTCGACAAAACTTTTGTGAGGAATCTAGGGTTCGTTCGAATATATATATATATATATATATATATATATATATATATATATATATATATATATATATATATATATATATATACATATATATGAGGATTCTAAATCCTAATTCCTCTCGGTTTACTTGAGAATTTAATCGAATCCGACGAGGATTTGGTTGCAGTGGATTTAGATAAGGAGGATCGAAATTTATTGGGTTATTTTATGTGTTTAGTTTGGATTTGAATGGTTTCCCAAGTGTTCTATTCGCTGAATCTCAGGTTCGGCCAATATATAGTACTGTTCACGAATAGTGAATAGTACATGGATGGTTTTTTTTTTAACTATATATATATATATTTTTTTAACTATATATATATATATTTTTTTAACTATATATATATATATATATATATATATATATATATATATATAAATATATATATATATATATATATATATATATATATATATATATATATATATATATATATATATATATATGTATATTACACATATATATGTATATAAATAAATATATATATTATACACATATATATGTATATAAATAAATACAAAAATACCAAAAAATTATATAAAAATTACACTCACTATATTCAAACAGTATAATACCACTAATATTGCAAACAATATCATATATAACCAATTGTATATATACACCTATATATATAATCTTGAAGGTTATTGATACGCGAATGACCACTATTCTTCCCAAAATTATTTCTGAAGAACAAAGCGGATTCGTCCATGGTAGAAACATTCATGACAACATCATATTGGCCCAAGAAATGATCACATGCATGAAATTCCTGGTCCGAGGTGGAAACATAGCCATTAAATTAGACATGGAGAAGGCATACGGCAGACTGGACTGGCAGTTCATGATCTGGGTTTTTCGAGCCTTCGGCTTCTCGGCCACCTGGACAGGCATTGTTTGGAGATCTATCAACAACTCTTTATTTTCAACGGTCATTAACGGCCAGGCGGACGGGTTCTTCAAATCCAGTCGGGGAGTTAGACAGGGCAACCCGCTATCGTCTACTATCTTCATCATTGCAGCAGAAGCCCTTAGCAGAAAGTTAAACAAAATGTCGAGATCCCCATCTTCTCCTCTGGTGACGTCGGGTCAGTGGAGGTGGTTCAAAGCGTGCTCCAAAGAAATGTCAAATGCTCCGGACAATGAGTCAACCCCAACAAAAGCGTGATTTACGTCCACCATAATATCAACTGGCATCACGCTACCACCCTCAGCAACATCACCTCCTTCTCCATAGCATATCCACCTTTCCCCTATCTTGGATATCCGTTGGTATATGAAAAATCGAGTGCGGCCATATTCGAAGGGCTAGTGAGCAAAATCAGGAAAAATTAGAAGGCTGGCATAATACAACTCTATCCCCCGGTGGTAAGATGGTACTGATTAAACACGTTCTCTCATCCATCCCCATATACACCCTAGTAACCTGCTCCCCCCAAGAAGGTTCTCACCACTATCGAGAATCTATTCGCTAAATTCCTAAGGGGTCACAACGACTCGAAAGACAAACATTAATGGGCTAGCTGGAACCATGGACAAACCTATAGATGAAGGAGGTTTGGGTTTCACGAGACTGACACACATCGTGAACACCTTCTCTATGAAGCTGTGGTAGAAGCTCCGAGTGAGTCGCACCCTGTTTGCAGGTTTCATGAAGGCTAGATATTTCAAGCACATTCACCCAGGCAGCACTATTAGCAACACCAGATCCTCTAGTGCTTGGCGCAGAATCTTGAATGGTCGAACTTTGGCTGAACCAATTATCAGACTCACGCTAGGATCAGGTGAGTCAGAGATCTTCTAAGAAAGGTGTAACACCCAGTTTTCCAGATGAGGGTATTTTTGAAATTTTGTAATTATAATTATTATTCATTGATATTTATTTCACATTATGATTTTTGGTAATTTTTAATTATTTTTAAACTATTTAAAACTGTTTTAAGTCATGACTTGTGATTTTGGTGTGCAGCTAGTGAAACCGTAGAGACTGCATGACCTAGAGCCTAACCATGTCATTAGGATGATTTAATTATCATTTTTAGCCTAGGGTTAATTTGGTCATTTTGACTTATTTGAATTATTTGGTGATTTGTTGAATTGGTGAGTTCTAGTTTGACTTGACTTGTTGAGACCTAGTGAACTAGCCTAGAGCCTAAACCTAGCCATGGTGACCCTAGTCTAACTTAGGTTAACCTACATTTAGCTATTAGAAACTAATTTTAGAATGAGGGGATTTGGTTTAGTGTATTTAAGTCATGGTTTATGGTTTCATGAAATGACTTATGGCTAAATGATTTATTTGATCATAACTTGGCCCATGGCCCATAACTAGAAGCCCTAACCCTAACCAAACCCTAAATAACCAGCCACAGGGATCCTCACCCTATATAAACACTTATTCTCTAGGGCTTGCCTCCTTCTTTCATTCATTTCAATATTGGAAAAAGAAAGGTATTGTCCCTCTTCCAAAAATCCCCATAAATCTATTTTAATTCCTTTTTAATCCTAGTTTCTTGCATTAGAACCTAATTTCCTCCTATTTTCTGAATGTGGAATTTAATCCCAGCTTTGGGATAATTTGGAGCTTTTGGCATCAAGAGGAAGAATCTCCTATTTGGAGCTTTTCCAAGCTTTCTGCACACATAGGTAAAATCCTTAAAATTGATTTAAAATTCAGTTTTCTTTGTATGTAGGGCTAGATCTAGGAGTCCCCTAGGTGTCCCTAAAATTTGGGTAGATTTTGTGTCCGTTTGGTGTCCGTATCGGACACGTGTCGTAGTGTAGTGTAGGTGTTTGTTGAAATGCCTCTAAGGATTTTATTTTCGATTTTTGTGAAACTAAATATATGAATTTGTTGCTCTATATATGTATATTAATTTTTGTGAAGACTGAGCTAGGGTTCGTGTTATTTCCGTGTCCAAAACGGACACGTACTCGCTGCACGATACCCCGTTTGTATGCCCTGCTACCCCGTGTCCAGTTCTCACTGGACATGACACGAGACACCACCATTTTTTGCTAGAACCTAGGGGCTATGACTGACACGACACCTACAAAGTTTCATAGGTTCTCGTTGTGTGTGCACAAAGGGAATTGACCCGCACTGGGTTTGTACACTCACACGTGCGTGCACAGACACGCTCGGATACGCGTCTCGTACACGCGACACGATCCACGTGGACACTGTGCAGGCTGTGGGACACACTCTCCTTGTCCTGACGAACACTTAGACACGTGCACGAGGTGTCTAGTGTAGTGAGTCGTGTCCACGAGAGCTTGACACGGCTGCACGAGCCTGTCAGAATACACAGTCTTACACAACCTATTTTGCACGATTTGGACACCTCGTGTCCATTGTTTGGACACATGAACACCCCCACTTGACACGTACACGTGTGTCTAACCTCGGGGTGTGACTGAATGGGGTTTTATGGTATATTCGAATGTCAATGTGGGTTCCTGAAATTCTCTGATACGTGTTCTGTGTTCTGTTTTCTTACATAGCTAATTAATTAAATGGTTAATTAAAGTATCTAATGTTCAATTGTTAATATGTGACATAATTACATGCCTAGGGATGAGTTTGTGAGGTTGGGTTGATGGCACTGTTTCCTATTTGAATTGGTATGTTGGGATTCGAAGTTTGGTTTGATTTATGACTGCCATTTCCTGAGATAACTCAGGTATTTAAATATGTGCAAGATATGTATTGGTAAATACTTGATATAATGCAACATGATATTCACACACACAGGTACACACATTCCTCATTGACACATTGGCTTGACACTTGTACATCACTCTCACCCACACATTGTACTGAGACCATGCACACAACTTTTCCTGTACTTTCTTATATGCACATTGCCTTCCCCCATCTATTTTCTGTCACTATACTCATTACACACACACTCCTACACTCTCACAAAACCTGTGAACTCACAATGAACACACACACACCCACAAAACTGAGATTTACATGAGTTTATTTCACCCCCCCTGCACATTGTTTCCTAATCTGAGATGATGGGTTTTCAAATGTAGTTATAAGGGTATTTCGAACTGGATTTCATTGGTAATTCAATGTGAAGTTCTTTGAGTTCATATATGTATCTATGTAAAGATTCATGGTGGTTTAGGACTCTTGGTATCACATTTATATTGTATGATAGTGTACATATATATTTAGGACTGTTTTGACATAAATATATTATTTTCTTATAATTTTAGATGTTGTAGATGAAATGTTGGATAGGAATTGTTGAATCTATTGTTGATGTTTGTAGGTGGCTGTTAGAGGGTGGGATAGAAAGAGTATGACACTTGGTAGTATATTGTATCCATGTATCAGTATGTATGATACTGAGGGTTGGTTAACTGAATGTAGGTTCTAGAGTTGTAATTGTCAGGCTGGCTGTTGTAAGGTTAGCAGTGGTTGGATTGCCCTGCCTTGATTGCATTTTTTGCAGCAGCTTGGCTAGGCCATTCAGTCTCAGGTAGGGGGGAGGCTGGATATCAAGCTTGGGGTCACTTGTGTGCAGAAGAGGGTAGCAGTAGATAGCAGTAAGCCTTGGCTGGCCTAGTTTGGATTGCCTTGCAACTGCAGCCTGATTTGCCTTGCCTTGGTTGGCCTTGCAGGTGCAGCAGCTGCAGGCCTTAGCAGCAGCGTTGGCTTGCCCTGGCTTGTATTTGCAGAGCAGTGGCTTAGGCAGTAGCAGTGGTTGCCTAAGGCTCAACACATTGGCCACTTTGGAATGTACATGAGTATTAGAGTAGGAGAGGCTTGGGTTTAGACTATGGGTTAGTGGGTTTGCATTTGAGCTGAAGGGGTTTTCTAATTTGGTTGATTTGGGTTGTGAACTGTCCTTGCCATTAACTAAAAATTACCTCTAAATAGTGCCACATTCCTATTGACATATTACAATGTCAAGAACCATGCCATTGTTTCAACCATTCCTTTTTCCCAATACATGTGATGTTCTATATATATTCAGGTGGCATATATATATATATATATATATATATATATATATATATATATATATATATATATATATTATAGATATGTAGGTATGTATGCCTGTTATGAGGGTATCTAGTGCTAGGAAGGGGACTTGTGAATATGAGTGAGTGCATTAGTGAATGTATCACTATGAGTGTAGGTTATGATGAGGGATATTGGATGATAGGTAGGCTTGGCCCCTTTTCGTTGGCATGCTTGCTTGGGTTAGGCCATTTGGCATGTTGGCTAATGGGTGTGGTGTTGGGGAGTTAGGAAGGTTAGTTTAGTTCATGGTTTTGTTAGTGCTAGGTAGGAAATAGATTGGTTATTGATATATATGTCTAAGGTTTTAGTCCAGTATTGTATGAATATATGTAGTAGATGTATATTTATGATATGGTATACATGGTATCCTAAGTTATGTAGACCTATGGTTTAGTTGAGTTAGCCTATAGGAGTTGACCATTGACTTGACCAGTTGGCCCAGGGTTGACCAAGTTTGACTTGGGCCTAGTTTGACCTAGACAGTTGACCAGGTTTGACTTAGAGTTGACTTTGACGTAGATTGACCTAGAAATCATGTAGATTGCATCGTAACTTCATTTATCATATCTTAAACACATTATAACCCATACTGCTCTATTTAGGACATTGTGACTCCGGCACAGACATCTGATATTTTACTACTCTTTTCAGAGTATCAGGCGAGTACATTCTCTGATAGTTCTCTCATTTATTTGTCAATTACTGTATTTCAGTTCTAGTTAACTGTATGTGATTCTCTGTTACAAACACGTACTGTTATTTCTGGATTCATGTATACGACACACATTTATTTTCGGCCTCTATTACTGGTATCATCATTTCTGGCTTCTATTACTGGAATAATTTACTGGAATCACCCCGGAATCATTTACTGGTATCATTGTACTTGGCTGGACATCTTGAATCATTGTGTCGGAATTTTGGATTCACTTGCTGGGAGGGGAAATACTAGAGTAAGACATGTAGACATACCCCATTTCTGGAATCACCCTTTTGCTGGAATCATACTGGAATGATAGCCATCTCACACCTGGCCAGGTGTGTGATGTGCCGGATTACCCATAGCCGTTTACATGTCGATCTTGGTATTTTAAAACACACTGCTAGAGTATAGTCTGGACTCACCCTGGAATTATTGATCACTATAACTGGAATCGTCCCTTACTGGATTCATCTTGTATGAGATTCATCCTGTACTGGACTTATATTGGAGTTACACTGGTCTACATTGTTGTCTGGACTTTATATCATATTACCCTGGTTCAGCTAGTTCTATTTTTACAGTCTTCATTGCTATGATTCTTCTCTTATTTAGTATTTACTTTCCTTGCACTTTATCTGTCTTTCTTACCATCACCTGAATATAAACTACCATTTTCATCAATACAACTGCCTATAACTGCTTTATAGTTCTCTGTCATTTACTTGGGTTTTCTAGATGAGATGTGCTCGTTCCTGTCCTGACTGGACCTGTTAAAATTTTTACAGATGATTGTCCTGAGGACACATGCCCTATATTTTACTGAGGAGATGACTTAGCTACCTATGGCCCCGACACTCAGGAGTGATCGGGAGTTTAGTTAGTCTGTCTTGTTTTAGTTTTCCTGTTTAGATCTGGAGTTGTATATAGAGATTTGAGACTTGAGATGTATTTGAGATTATTCAGATGATTGATATTATTTCAGTAGTTTGTTGTCTTCAATTTTTTAGTTATTTTCTGTGTTATCTTATCGTGCTTAGACTGTGATTGAGTTACACCATATCTTATACTTGTCCTCCGTTCGGAGTTGATCATGATGAGTACATTATATACTGCATGAGTTGATGCTTAGTTAGAGACTTAGAACAGCGTTCTACCGCCGACACTGTAGCGTAGGCTGGGCGCTGTTACGTACTCGTACCCTCACAGTGGGTGCGGGTCGTGACACGTTTTTAGTGGTGGCCCATGCAGGTCGAGAGCCGCATTAGTGCGATATCGTGGTAGTACGACGACTTAGTTGTACTGCTGCGAGCCTGCGATAGGACTGAGAGATAGGCTTTATCGGAGAGGCACTCAATCACAGTTAGGAAAAATTCTGCTTTAAATCATGCCATCTACATATCGTACTGATTTGCCTTCTTTGAAATAACTGTCCTCCTTTGATATATCGACTCCTGCTCAGTATTGACTTCCTTGTTCGATCTGTCTTCAAGATGGTGGAGACACGATCACATCGCTCTGGTGCAGCAGTTGTTGTAGAGGGGACTGCCACCTCTCAGCCAGATCAGCAAGGTCAGGAGGCTGCAGCTCCTGCCACCTCTGCCCATATTGAGACTTCAGCAGCAGCAGCAAGGGGTATGCCTTCACCAGCTCGGGGACAGGACCCAGTCATCCTAGAGATGGAGTTCCAGCAGCTGCCGCCTACAGGACACGTGGATGCGGCACAGATGTTCGCTTACTTCCAGCAGTTTATGGACCGGCAGCAGGCCCGACAGGACAGGAGCATGGAGTTGGCCCTTACGACGGTCGCAGCTCGACTAGTGATCCAACAGCCGAGGATACCGAGGATCGAGCAGTTTCAGAAGATGAGCCCCAGAGACTTTCTGGGGACAGAGGGGATCCTATATGCCGATGAGTGGATCGAGCATATAGAGGAGATCTTTCGCCTGGCCCGGATACCGGCAGATCTCCAGATAGAGGCAGCAGCTAGCCGGATACGAGATCTTGCTCGCACCTGATATCAGTCAGACCCCAGGGTGGGGGTAGCTGGACAGACTTGGGAGGAGTTCAGGGGCTTCTTCAAGAAGAAGTTCTTTCCAGATTCAGCGCTCAGAGCCTTGGAGTCGCAGTTCGAGAGCTTAGTACAGGGGAGTCTGTCAGTGGAGAAGTACGTCGGGGAGTTTGGCCACCTCAGCAGATTCGTAGAGGGCTTGAGCGAGACGGCGAAGGCCCAGAGGTTTCGAAAGGGTCTGGTCAAGGAAGTCAAGTCCTTGACCAAGGGTAACAGGGATGCCACGTTGGAGGAGATTTTGACGGGAGCTTTATTGGCTGAGGATGACCTTGAGCTGAGGCTCAAGAGGGGACGGAACGCTCACGGTACCAGCAGCAGCGGAGGCCAGGCCAAGAGGCCTCATGTGCAGACTCAGCAGACACAGGCACCAGTGGGAGTTCAGCAGGTGCAGCATCAGTATCGGGGTCAGGACCCAAAGGCGATCAGTTGTTCCTATTGCAAGAAATCGGGACACATCTGGGAGTAGTACAGGAAGAGGTTGAAGGTTTGCTATTTCTGTGGGTCAGCTGCCCACCAGAAGATAGATTGTCCCTTTGTACCTCCTTTTGAGGGAGCTAGGCCACCTGTAGCTCAGCACCAGAGGGGTGGAGCTTTTGCGATGGCAGCCGAGGAGACTGACATCGCAGGTGATGGATTAGCAGGTTTGACCTTCTTGTTCTTCCTCCCCACTTCCATGTGTGATTTCCTTTAGTACCTGCCACGATATTGCTTGCGTTTGCTAGATAGTGTAGCTACCCTGCTCGAGAATGTGGAATCATGACCAGTAGGATTGTATTGCTTCGACTTTGATTGATTGTGGGTTTGACCTAGGAGAGGTGCGATCATCTTAATTTCGAGGACGAAATTTTTATAAGGTGGGTAGGATTGGAACACCCAATTTTCCAGATGAGGGTATTTTTGAAATTTTGTAATTATAATTATTATTCATTAATATTTATTTCACATTATGATTTTTGGTAATTTTTAATTATTTTTAAACTATTTAAAACTGTTTTAAGTCATGACTTGTGATTTTGGTGTGCAGCTAGTGAAACCGTAGAGACTGCATGACCTAGAGCCTAACCATGTCATTAGGATGATTTAATTATCATTTTTAGCCTAGGGTTAATTTGGTCATTTTGACTTATTTGAATTATTTGGTGATTTGTTGAATTGGTGAGTTCTAGTTTGACTTGAATTGTTGAGACCTAGTGAACTAGCCTAGAGCCTAAACCTAGCCATGGTGACCCTAGTCTAACTTAGGTTAACCTACATTTAGCTATTAGAAACTAATTTTAGAATGAGGGGATTTGGTTTAGTGCATTTAAGTCATGGTTTATGGTTTCATGAAATGACTTATGGCTAAATGATTTATTTGATCATGACTTAGCCCATGGCCCATAACTAGAAGCCCTAACCCTAACCAAACCCTAAATGACCAGCCATAGGGATCCCTACCCTATATAAACACTTATTCTCTAGGGCTTGCCTCCTTCTTTCATTCATTTCAACATTGGAAAAAGAAAGGTATTGTCCCTCTTCCAAAAATCCCCATAAATCTATTTTAATTCCTTTTTAATCCTAGTTTCTACCATTAGAACCTAATTTCCTCCTATTTTTTGAATGTGGAATTTAATCCCAGCTTTGGGACAATTTGGAGCTTTTGGCATCAAGAGGAAGAATCCCTCATTTGGAGCTTTTCCAAGCTTTCTGCACACATAGGTAAAACCCTTTAAATTGATTTAAAATTCAGTTTTCTTTGCATGTAGGGCTAGATCTAGGAGTCCCCTAGGTGTCCCTGAAATTTGGGTGGATTTCGTGTCCGTTTGGTGTCCGTATCGGACACGTATCGTAGTGTAGTGTAGGTATTTGTTGAAATGCCTCTAAGGATTTTATTTTCAATTTTTGTGAAACTAAATATATGAATTTGCTGCTCTATATATGTATATTAATTTTTGTGAAGACTGAGCTAGGGTTTGTGTCATTTTCGTGTCCAAAATGGATACGTACTCGCTGCACGACACCCCGTTTGCATGCCCTGCTACCCCGTGTCCAGTTCTCACTGGACACGACACGAGACACCACCATTTTTTGCCAGAACCTAGGGGCTATGACTGACACGACACCTACAAAGTTTCATAGGTTCTCGTTGTGTGTGCACGAAGGGAATTGACCCGTACTGGGTTTGCACACTCACACGCGCGTGCACAGACACGCTCGGACACGCGTCTCGTGCACGCGACACGATCCACGTGGACACTGTGCAGGCTGTGGGACACACGCTCCTAGTCCTGACGAACACTTAGACACGTGCACGAGGTGTCTAGTGTAGTGAGTCGTGTACACGAGAGCTTGACACGGCTGCACGAGCCTGTCAGAATACACAGTCTGACACAACCTATTTTGCACGATTTGGACACCTCGTGTCCATTGTTTGGACACGTGAACACCCCCACTTGACACGTACACGTGTGTCTAACCTCGGGGTGTGACTGAATGGGGTTTTATGGTATATTCGAATGTCAATGTGGGTTCCTGAAATTCTCTGATACATGTTCTGTGTTCTGTGTTCTGTTTTCTTACATAGCTAATTAATTAAATGGTTAATTAAAGTATCTAATGTTCAATTGTTAATATATGACATAATTACATGCCTAGGGATGAGTTTGTGAGGTTGGGTTGATGGCACTGTTTCCTATTTGAATTAGGATGTTGGGATTCGAAGTTTGGTTTAATTTATGACTGCCATTTCCTGAGATAACTCAGGTATTTAAATATGTGCAAGATATGTATTGGTAAATACTTGATATAATGCAACATGATATTCACACACACAGGTACACACATTCCTCATTGACACATTGGCTTGACACTTGCACATCACTCTCACCCACACATTGTACTGAGACCATGCACACACCTTTCCCTGCACTTTCTTATATGCACATTGCCTTCCCCCATCTATTTCCTGTCACTACACTCATTACACACACACTCCTACACTCTCACAAAACCTGTGAACTCACAATGAACACACACACACCCACAAAACTGAGATTTACATGAGTTCATTTCACCCCCCCTTGCACATTGTTTCCTAATCTGAGATGATGGGTTTTCAAATGTAGTTATAAGGGTATTTCGAACTGGATTTCATTGGTAATTCAATGTGAAGTTCTTTGAGTTCATATATGTATCTATGTAAAGATTCATGGTGGTTTAGGACTCTTGGTATCACATTTATATTGTATGATAGTGTACATATATATTTTAGGACTGTTTTGACATAAATCTATTCTTTTCTTATAATTTTAGATATTGTAAATGAAATGTTGGATAGGGATTGTTGAATCTATTGTTGATGTTTGTAGGTGGCTGTTAGAGGGTGGGATAGAAAGAGTATGACACTTGGTAGTATATTGTATCCATGTATCAGTATGTATGATACTGAGGGTTGGTTAACTGAATGTAGGTTCCAGAGTTGTAATTGTCAGGCTGGATGTTGTGAGGTTAGCAGTGGTTGGATTGCCCTGTCTTGATTGTATTTTTGCAGCAGCTTGGCTAGGCCATTCAGTCTCAGGTAGGGGGGGAGGCTGGATATCAGGCTTGGGGTTACTTGTGTGCAGAAGAGGGTAGCAGTAGATAGCAGTAAGCCTTGGCTGGCCTAGTTTGGATTGCCTTGCAACTGCAGCCTGATTTGCCTTGCCTTGGTTGGCCTTGCAGGTGCAGCAGCTGCAGGCCTTAGCAGCAGCCTTGGCTTGCCCTGGCTTGCATTACAGAGCAGTGACTTAGGCAGTAGCAGTGGTTGCCTAAGGTTCAACACATTGGCCACTTTGGAATGTACATGAGTATTAGAGTAGCAGAGGCTTGGGTTTAGACTATGGGTTAGTGGGTTTGCATTTGAGTTGAAGGGGTTTTGTAATTTGGTTGATTTGGGTTGTGAACTGTCCTTGCCATTAACTGAAATTTACCTCTAAACAGTGCCACATTCCTATTGACATATTACAATGTCAAGAACCATGCCATTGTTTTAACCATTCCTTTTTCCCAATACATGTGATGTTATATATATATTCAGGTGGCATATATATATATATATATATATATATATTATAGATATGTAGGTATGTATGCCTGTTATGAGGGTATCTAGTGATAGGAAGGGGACTTGTGAATATGAGTGAGTGCATTAGTGAATGTATCACTATGAGTGTAGGTTATGATGAGGGATATTGGATGATAGGTAGGCTTGGCCCGTTTTGGTTGGCATGCTTGCTTGGGTTAGGCCATTTGGCATGTTGGCTAATGGGTGTGGTGTTGGGGAGTTAGGAAGGTTAGTTTAGTTCATGGTTTTGTTAGTGCTAGGTAGGAAATAGATTGGTTATTGATATATATGTCTAAGGTTTTAGTCCAGTATTGTATGAATATATGTAGTAGATGTATATTTATGATATGGTATACATGGTATCCTAAGTTATGTAGACCTATGGTTTAGTTGAGTTAGCCTATAGGAGTTGACCATTGACTTGACCAGTTGGCCCAGGGTTGACCAAGTTTGACTTGGGCCTAGTTTGACCTAGACAGTTGACCAGGTTTGACTTAGAGTTGACTTTGACCTAGATTGACCTAGAAATCATGTAGATTGCATCCTAACTTCATTTATCATATCTTAAACACATTATAACCCATACTGCTCTATTTAGGACATTGTGACTCCGGCACAGACATCTGATATTTTACTACTCTTTTCAGAGTATCAGGCGAGTACATTCTCTGATAGTTCTCTCATTTATTTGTTAATTACTGTATTTCAGTTCTAGTTAGCTGTATGTGATTCTCTGTTACAAACACGTACTATTATTTCTGGATTCATGTATACGACACACATTTATTTTTGGCCTCTATTACTGGTATCATCATTTTTGGCTTCTATTACTTGAATTATTTACTGGAATCACCCCGGAATCATTTACTGGTATCATTGTACTTGGCTGGACTCATCTTGAATTATTGTGTCGGAATTCTGGATTCACTTGCTGGGAGGGAAAATACTAGAGTAAGACATCTAGACATACCCCATTTCTGGAATCACCCTTTTGCTGGAATCATACTGGAATGATAGCCATCTCACACCCGGCCAGGTGTGTGATGTGCCGGATTACCCATAGCCGTTTACATGTCGATCTCGGTATTTTAAAACACACTGCTAGAGTATAGGCTGGACTCACCCTGGAATCATTGATCACTATAACTGGAATCGTCCCTTACTGGATTCATCTTGTATGAGATTCATCCTGTACTGGACTTACATTGGAGTTACACTGGTCTACATTGTTGCCTGGACTTTATATCATATTACCCTGGTTCAGCTAGTTCTATTTTTACAGTCTTCATTGCTATGATTCTTCTCTTGTTTAGTATTTACTTTCCTTGTACTTTATCTGTCTTTTTTACCATCACCTGAATATAAACTGCCATTTTCATCAATACAACTGCCTATAACTGCTTTATAGTTCTCTGTCATTTACTTGGATTTTCTAGATAAGATGTGCTCGTTCCTGTCCTGACTGGACCTGTTGAAAATTTTACAGATGATTGTCCTGAGGATACATGCCCTACATTTTACTGAGGAGATGGCTTAGCTACCTATGGCCCCGACACTCTGGAGTGATCAGGAGTTTAGTTAGTCTGTCTTGTTTTAGTTTTCCTGTTTAGATCTGGAGTTGTATATAGAGATTTGAGACTTGAGATGTATTTGAGATTATTCAGATGATTGATATTATTTCAGTAGTTTATTGTCTTCAATTTCTTAGTTATTTTCTGTGTTATCTTATCGTGCTTAGACTGTGATTGAGTTACACCATATCTTATACTTGTCCTCCGTTCGGAGTTGATCATGATGAGTACATTATATACTGCATGAGTTGATGGTTAGTTAGAGACTTAGAACAGCGTTCTACCGCCGACAGTACGGCGTAGGCTGGGCGCTGTTACGTACTCGTACCCTCACAGTGGGTGTGGGTTGTGACAAAAGGTGGATGGGAACGGACCTTATTCCCCGCCTCCCCACCGCCCTAATGAATAGTACAATTAGAGATATGTGGGGCTCTAACGGGGACTGGATTGATAACGAAGCTGCCAACCTCCTCCGAGAATCCGGACTGAACATCGGCTCGGATGAAGATAAGCTCCAGTGGTCAGACAACACCAATGGAGACTTCTCTGTGTCCTCCGCTAGTAGGATCGTCCGCGGAGTTGGCCTACCAAAGCCTATTCTGGGGGCCTTTTGGAACTCCTGCATCCCCAAGAAATGGTCATTCCTGGTGTGGAGTGCGGTTCGCCATAAACTATCTGTCACGACCCGCACCCTGATTAGGGGCACAAGAAGTGGGTACGTCCAGCCTACGCCGCAGCATCGGCGGTAGAACGCTGTCTAGGTCATCTAGAAATACTACAACTAAACAGATAAAGGTACCTGTACAGTATATACACTCCGAATGGAGGTGACATAGCAATACAGTCTCAATCACAAATATAAAACTAAGGTAGATAACATGGAAAGGAAATATGATAGATGAAGCAGGAAATAAGTTCGAGATCTACACAAGTCCAAAACTAAACATAACATCACAGAATATAATTTAATACTACAGTATAAAAAATACTAGCTGGCTCGCAGGCCAGACAAACCTAACAAAACTACACTACTCAGGGTGAGCAAAGTCTAGTGGCTCTACTAAGAAGCCACGGTCCAAGTCTACTCCATCTAACCCGTCCTCATAATAGGTCGGGCAATCAGCCTCTGAATCATCTGTAAAATTTGTCAACGGTATCCTGTCAGGAAAATGAGTAAGTACAAACACCAACAGCAGTTCCATATGAATTGACAAATACTATAAGAGATAGTATAATGAAATACAAGACAAAGATATAGGCGACTTGGGAACCATTTGAAAGCTGAGTTACAACTCTTAAACCAAACAAGGACCGGGGTTGTAACCCTTCTTTCAAACAGGACTTAGTCTCAAATCATAGTATAGTATAAAGGTAGGTAGAGCATGTGAGTAAATAAAATTATAGCATGTTGAGAAGTACAGAAAGTAAAACTGAACTGGAATATAAGATACGATAATAAATGTAAAATGTGATTTGAATTATTAGAGCAAAATGTGATCGGCTAGGGAGTCATGGTAGGGTTATCCACTTGGCCCGACAATCATAGGAAAATCTCTGGAAAGGGTCATGCCGGCCAACCTGGATAACCCGGTAAGGGGTATCTGCTACACCCTACGTGAGGTGAGGGTGGCGCTAGTATCACAAGATTGCACAAGATGGGCTTTGATCACATAACCCCTAATAATTCCTCCATCCCCGAATAGTATCATGGATCCGGACATGGCACGTCATGACACGGATTCAAAAGCAGGTGATCAGCCCACTCCCAAATCAATGTCTATATATGTACATAAAACATGGATATCACACACCAATATACCAAGGAAAATCCGGGAATAACATCTCATGACAGGATCCGACGTATACTAGTCCGTGATCTATCGTGTCGAGAATCAAGTAAGACACTACAACTGAATCGGATATAGTAGATATCAAGACAATAAAAACTATCAGTAAATGTACTCGCCTGTGGTCCTGAGCTGATAAGGTGAACAGACGCTCAGAGTAATCACAGACCTAAAGATGAGATACTACAAGTCAAAACATGGTTTAATAATGAAAAGAAAGCTAATCTAATCATGATATGCAAGTCTAAGTCAAAACTAGGTCAAACTAAGTTACACCAAGCTAAACTAGGTCACACTAGGACAACCAAGGTCAAACACGGTCACAGGAAGTCAATCCAAGTCAAACTAGGTCAATTTGGGCAAAGGTTGACTTACAGTTGACTTTTGGTCAAAAAGTCAACTCTGGTCAACTCTGGTCAACACTGAGTCAACTCTAGGTCAAACAAGTCAAATGTTGACTAACAGTTAATTTTTAGTCAACTGGTCAACTCTGGTTTGGTTTTGGTCAATTCTAAGTCAAGTGTTGACTTGAAGTTGACTTTTGTTCAAAAAGTCCACTCTTAGTCAACGGAGGTCAAGACTAGCCTAAACTACCCTCATATAGTCATTACCTACCAAGACAACTTATTTCTAATCCCATCTTAGAAGTCAAACTCAATATCTCATCAATACCCTATTTTCTACATTTATCCTTCTCATTCTCCTCCTTCTCATTCTCCTTCTCATTCTCCTCCTCATTCTCCTCCTTATTCCCCTCCTCATTCTCCTCCTCATTCTCCTCTTTCTCATTCTCCTCCTCATTCTCCTCCTCATTCTCCTCCTTCTCATTCTCCTTCCCATTCTCCTCCTTATTCTCCTCCTCATTCTCCTCCTTCTCATTCTCCTTCTCATTCTCCTCCTCATTCTCCTCCTTCTCATTCTCCTCTTTATTCTCGTCCTCATTCTCCTCCCTATTCTCCTCCTCATTATCCTCCTTCTCATTTTCCTCCTCATTCTCCTCCTCATTCTCCTTCCTATTCTCCTCCTCATTCTCCTTCCCATTCTCCTCCCTATTCTCCTTCCTATTCTCCTTCTACTACTGCTGCTCCTGCTAGTGCTATTGCTGCTACTGTGGCTTATTCTCTTCATCTTCTTCTACTTCTTTCACTACTTCCTTCCCTCCTCCTTCTCATTCTCCTTCTCATTCTCCTCCTCATTCTCCTCCTTCTCATTCTCCTCCTTATTCTCGTCCTCATTCTCCTCCCTATTCTCCTCCTCATTCTCCTCCTTCTCATTCTCCTCCTCATTCTCCTCCTTATTCTCCTTCCCATTCTCCTCCTCATTATCCTTCCCATTCTCCTCCCTATTCTCCTTCCTATTCTCCTTCTACTACTGCTGCTCCTGCTAGTGCTATTGCTGCTACTGTGGCTTATTCTCTTCATCTTCTTCTACTTCTATCACTACTTCCTTCCCTCTATATATATATATATCTACATATATATATATATATATATATATATATATATATATATATATATATATATATATATATATATATATATATATATATATATATTCAACTATCTAATTATCTATCTATATATATATATACATACACATATATATACTCTATATATAAATACATACACACACACACATGTCTATATATATATATCTATATACATATATACATAGGCACATACACACTCAAACACACACACACACATGAAAATATACATAGGGACACAAAATAATATTTATATATATAGGGACACACAAGAACAACATCTAAATCTGAAATTAAAATAAGAATAATCAATCACACAATATTAACCACATGGTGTGTCCAAAATTGGGGGTTTCCCACATGGACACAAAGCACAACACAAAGGACACTCCTATGACCTCCAAATGGACACGAAATGGACACAAATGGAGATACAACCATGGGGGTCATTTCTACGAGTTCGAAATATTCCTATATGCATGTAGGGGTGGATTAGAGGAGAGATTATACCTTCCAGGAGAGAGATTCAAATGAAAAAGCTTTCCGACTCGACACCGACACGTAGAGATTCCAAAAGGACACGAACGAGCTCCAAATCCTCCCAAACTTGGCTAGCTCCTTCCTTTCATGGAGTAGAAGAGAAAAGAAGAATATTTGATGGAAGAAATGGTAGATTTGGAGATGAAATCAATAGAGTTGCTCTCTAGAAATTTGGGGAAGAACAACAGAGAAAAAATTGTAGATAGAAATGAAATGGAGAGAGAGAGGTTGCTTTGGAGTGAATCAAAGGAGAGGGGGTGCTCCATACATAGCCGGCCACATCCTAGAGGGTTGGGAGCATTTGACAATTTACCAAAATGCCCTCCAAGTCAAAGAAATGAGTGGTTTGAGTTGGGGTCAAAATGGTAACTTGAAAACTCCTAATTTCAAGTTCTAAATCTAATTCTAATCCCTAATCCCACTAAAATCAAATAGGATTAGTCAAATATAAATATCTGGGTTTGGTCATGACAAGTTGGTCGGTTCCAGTTGGGTCCCGATTAGAGTCTAAGCTACCCCGGGTCCCCGATACAAGTCGGAATGAGCTGAAATTCGAACCCGACTCAAATAACCCCAAAACAATATCATAAATAATAAAATAAATTTCAAAAATATTCAAAAGTACAAAATGACAAAAATACCCCTGTTCCTGAAAACTGGGGGTGACAAATCTATCCACCTTAAAAAATTTCGTCATCGAAATTAAAACAAAGCAATCACAGAAAAACACACGTAGAAAACAATCCCTCTCGAATACTTCCAAAGAGAAATTTTTTTTTTGCAAAATAAAAATCTTTTAAGACACAACAACACTTGTAAATAAAAACTGTTACGTGTCCGACACGGACACGAAACCATCACAAAATCTCACCTATCAAAAGCCAAATCAACAATCACCAATGCAAAATATCAAAATAAATCAAAGAGGTCCAATGACCAAAATACCTTTGGGCCAGAAATGATACTGAAAACATCCTAATCACATGGTTAGGCTCTAGGTCAAACAGTCTCTAAGGTTTCACTAGCAAATCATTAAAATCACAAATCATGGCTTAAAATTTAAAATGATTTAAAATTTTAAAAATCAAAGCATGAATTAAATGACTAAAATTATAAAATTTAAAATTACTCTTAAATAGAAACTGGGTGCTATAAGTCTATCTGCCCTAAAAAATCATCCTCAAAATTTTAAAACAAGTAAACACAAAAATTATGCAATCGATAATCGTATGCATCTATCCAATCATCATGATACTCAGAATCTCCGTCATGCTAGTGAGCAAGGCTACGATAATCACATAGTCCTTGACTAAGGTACATACCTCTAGAATTATGGTATTTAAAATTTTTGCATTGCCGTTAGCTTAGCAGCAAAAATCTTAAATTCCCATACCCGAAAAATACGTCCATAGTCCGACTATATGTCCTCACTCTGCCTGCTAGCATGACCCTAGAGGATTCTAAAATCTCATAATCGAGGCGACCTAGCCCATATGACTTATCTCAGAAAATATCACATCACAAGGACAACCTTTCATTAAACAATCAAGGAACAGATGGAATCGAATTTCAAACAGTTTATAATTAAGGAAGCAAATGCGGAAATGAGATCGAACGATTGGAACCTGCACTCTGCTCTGCTACTGCCTGAGTGGGATCAACTGTCATGGCGAAAGCTCGCCCCTGGTGGCCTCCTCTAGCCTGCCACACTCTGTCCTGGCCTGCCTGTCTGGCTGCACGGGCTGCACAGTTCTTCATCTAGTGGTCTGGAGCTCCACAAAATAAACAAACTCCCAGCTTTATCCTACAAACATCCCGGGTGTGCCCCATCTTCTTGCAGAAAGTACACTGGACGGCCTGCCTCTTGCCCTGACCCTGCTGCTGGTCGTCACGTACTGGTGCCTGATGTACTCTGTCATGGTCTCTTCGGATTCCACTAGCGTGGCAATCCTTCAGCTGGTGATCGGGCGCCCCACAGTATAGGCAGATGCCCAAACTTTTCCTACAAGTCTCTCTAGTGTACCCTGGCCTCCTGCAGAAAGCGCACCGAGTAGCCTGCCTCTGGCCTGGTCCCTGGTACTGAACTAGGGTATCATGAACTGTACCCGGTACAACCCTCTCAAGTGCTGCCATCGCCAGCTGATGGAAGTTCTCCATGCTTCGTCGCAACAGATCTGCCTGTACGCTCTGAGTCTACAATATCCACTGCAGAAGGGCCATCATCCCCTGAGTATCTGTCGGTAGCGGAGGCGACGGTGGAAGAATATCAGGAACGACCATGGACGGTCCTGCTGCTGGAGGTGGAAGACCTCATGGAACCGTCGCTGCTGCTCCCGCCTGAAGGGCAGGAACTGAGGTGGAAGCTCCCTGAACTGTAGCTCCCTCTGCTGGAGGTGGAAGACCTCCGGGAACTGTCGCTGCTACTCCTGCCTGAAGGACAGGGACTGAGGCTACTGCTCTCTCGACTGCTACTCCTGTAGCCAGAGGTGGAAGACCTTCCGAATCTGACCTCTCTGGAACTGCACTAGACCCTGCCTGAGAACGAGTCACTGTCATCCTGAAAACGAATTGAACCCAAGAGATCAATATGGCACAAGATAAGATATTATCAAAGGAGGACAATTGAATTCAAATGCAAGAAGAGTTATCATGGTAATCAAAAGATCAGAATTTTCTTAAAATGTGATTGAGTAACTCCTATCATACCCTAGATCCTATGTCCTAATCGCAGGCTCGTAATTAGCACTCTAAGTCGAGCACCATTACGAGATCGCACTAATTGCGACACTGACCTGCATGGGCCGCCACAAAAATGTGTCACGACCCGCACCCTGATTATGGGCACGAGAAGTGGGTACGTCCAGCCTACACCGCAGCATCGACGGTAGAACGCTGTCTAGGTCTTCTAAAAATACTACAACTAAACAGATAAAGGTACCTGTACAGTATATACACTCCGAATGGAGGTGACATAGCAATACAGTCTCAATCACAAATATAAAACTAAGGTAGATAGCATGGAAAGGAAATATAATAGATGAAGCAGGAAATAAGTTCGAGATCCACACAAGTCTAAAACTAAACATAATATCACAGAATATAATATAATACTACAGTATAAAAAGTACTAGCTGGTTCGCAGGCCAGACAAACCTAACTAAACTACACTACTCAAGGTGAGCAAAGTCTAGTGGCTCTACTAATAAGCCACGGTCCAAGTCTACTCCATCTAACCCGTCCCCATAATAGGTCGGGCAATCAGCCTCTAAATCATCTGTAAAATTTGTCAACGGTATCCTGTCAGGAAAATGAGCAAGTACAAACACCAACAGCAGTTCCATGTGAATTGACAAATACTATAAGAGACAGTATAATGAAATACAAGACAAAGATATAGGCGACTTGGGAACCATTCGAAAGACGAGTTACAACCCTTAAACCAAACAAGGACCAGGGTTGTAACCCTTCTTTCAAGCAGGACTTAGTCTCAAATCATAGTACAGTATAAAGGCAGGTAGAGCATGTGAGTAAATAAAATCATAGCATGGTGAGAAGTACAGAAAGTAAAACTGAACTGGAATATAAGATACGACAATAAATGTAAAATGTGATTTGAATTATTAGAGCAAAATGTGATCGGCTAGGGAGTCATGATAGGGTTATCCACTTGCCCCGACAATCACAAGAAAATCTCTGGAAAGGGTCATGCCGGCCAACCTGGATAACCCGATAAGGGGTATCTGCTACACCCTACGTGAGGTGAGGGTGGCGCTAGTATCACAAGATTGCACAAGATGGGCTTTGATCACATAACCCCTAATAATTCCCCCATCTCCGAATAGTATCATGGATCCAGACATGGCACGTCATGACACGGATTCAAAAGCAGGTGATCAGCCCACTCCCAAATCAATGTCTATATAAGTACATGAAACATGGATATCACACACCAATATACCAAGGAAAATTCGGGAATAACATCTCATGACAGGATCCGACGTATACTAGTCCGTGATCTATCGTGTCGAAAATCAAGTAAGAGACTACAACTGAATCAGATATAGTAGATATCAAGACAATAAAAACTATCAGTAAATGTACTCGCCTGTGGTCCTGAGCTGATAAGGTGAACAGACGCTCAGAGTAATCACAGACCTAAAGATGAGATACTACAAGTCAAAATATGGTTTAATAATGAAAAGAAAGCTAATCTAATCATGATATGCAAGTCTAAGTCAAAACTAGGTCAAATTAAGTTACACCAAGCTAAACTAGGTCACACTAGGGCAACGAAGGTCAAACACGGTCACAGAAAGTCAATCCAAGTCAAACTCGGTCAATTTGGGTCAAGGTTGACTTACAGTTGACATTTGGTCAAAAAGTCAACTCTGGTCAACACTGAGTCAACTCTAGGTCAAACAAGTCAAATGTTGACTAACAGTTGATTTTCAGTCAACTGGTCAACTCTGGTTTGGTTTTGGTCAATTCTAAGTCAAGTGTTGACTTGAAGTTGACTTTTGGTCAAAAAGTCCACTCTTAGTCAACGGAGGTCAAGACTAGCATAAACTACCCTCATATAGTCATTACCTACCAAGACAACTTATTTTTAATCCCATCTTAGAAGTCAAACTCAATATCTCATCAATACCCTATTTCCTACATTTACCCTTCTCATTCTCCTCCTTCTCATTCTCCTCCTCATTCTCCTCCTTATTCTCCTCCTCATTCTCCTCCTTATTCTCTTCCTCATTCTCCTCCTTCTTATTCTTCTCCTCATTCTCCTCCCATTCTCCTCCTTATTCTCCTCCTTCTCATTCTCCTCCTCATTCTCCTCCTTGTTCTCCTCCCTATTCTCCTCCTCATTCTCCTCCTTCTCATTCTCCTCCTCATTCTCCTTCTTCTCATTCTTCTTCTCATTCTCCTTTTATTCTCCTCCTCATTCTCCTCCCTATTCTCCTCCTCATTCTCCTCCTCATTCTCCTTCCCATTCTTCTCCTCATTCTTCTTCCTATTCTCCTCCCTAATCTCCTTTCCATTCTCCTTCTACTACTGCTGCTCCTACTAGTGCTATTGCTGCTACTGTGGCTTATTCTTTCATCTTCTTCTACTTCTTTCACTACTTCCTTCCCCCTCTATATATATATATATATATTTATTTTTTTTATTTTATAAAAATGACTCTTTATTCATTGACTGAGAAACAACCATTACAGCTTCTAAAAACATCAAAAAACTCCAAAAACAACAAAAACCATAGCGACCACCCCCTTAATGCTTGCACTTGATAAAAGCTTTGTCAATTTGCCTCCGTATTTCTTTGATCACTAGCTCCGTGGAATATCGATATTCTTCGTATCTCCATTTGTTACGATTTTTCCAAAGAACCCAGATCGTGGCCCCGACTGCAATTTCCTTTTGGTGAAGCCTCCTGCCACGCCACCATCTATTAAGCCGCTGCATCAACGATGAAGACCCGCGTGCTTAAACCCTATATGCTCTTTGCAGATCACCCCAGACCTCCGTAGCCATCTCCCCTGCGTGAAATATATTATTGAGGGACTCCTCCTGGCTCTGAACACAACAATGGCACTTAGATGCCATACTGAAACCAAGTTTGACAATGTTTTCATCTGTTGGCACCTTATTGTGAAGAACCCGCCACATCAGTATCGACCACTTGTACGGGATACACTTTCCCCAGATGTGAACGAAGTGTGGGACAATAGGCAAGTGCCTACGGGCAAGATCCCAGGCCGACGACAATGTGAACCTACCCGAAGTGTTACGCCACCCCCATCCTGACTCATGCCGAATGATGAACTGATTAGCCAGATACCTCCCTTCGAGCAATCTCTTCCACACATGAGTCGCATTAGATATAACCATAACCGCAGAAGGGGAAAACTGGGAGCAATACTTGGATTTGAAAAATATAATCCATAGGCTTTCCTGAGTAGAGAACTTCCACCAGAGTTTTATAGTAAAAGCCGTCATCATATCTTCCAATCTTTTAACCCCTAGCCCACCTTCTTCCTTCTTACGAGCAATATAATCCCAGCCAAGCCATGCTCGTTTCGGGGCCCCTTGGAACGATCCCCAAAAGAACTCACTACAAATGGCTTCAATCCTGCGCAAAACTGAGACTGGGGGATTGCACGCCGCCAGAGTATACACAGGTATGGAGGACAACACTGATTTAAGAAGCACAAGTTTACCACCTGGGGACAGGGTCTTGTTATGCCATCCTTCAACTCTAGCCCTGATTTTATTGATCAACTCCTCATACATACTGGCATTACGATACCCAGCTGCCATAGGACAACCCAAGTATGTAAATGGGGGAGTGTCAATTGAGAAACCCGTCCTTAAAGCCAGTTCAGCCACTCTCTCAGCAGGAGCTTTAGTAGATACATATAGAGAAGTCTTCGCCACATTAATCTTCTGTCCCGAAGTCGCCTCATAATGTCGCAACGTCTCCTGAATCAATGTGATCGATCGAATGTCTCCAGTCGAAAAGAGCAGTACGTCATCCGCATATGAGAGATGAGTGATAGGTGCACATCCCCTAGGAGATATGAAAGGAGTAAAACCCTCCATCGAAGGAAGTAACTGCAAATTTCGAGACAAAACCTCAGCAACTAGGATAAACAGCGCGAGTGAAATAGGATCACCTTGCCGTACACCCCGAAAAGCTTAGAAGTATCCGGCTGCTTCACCATTAATCAAAGGAGAAAACCACACATTATTTTGTGAGCGGAGCATCATATCCACCCATTTGTTGTAAAAACCGAACTTGCGTAAGACCTTCAGCATGAATCTCCAATCGACTCTATCATAGGCCTTCATCATGTCTAGTTTAATTACAATATTCCCACCCCAGTGTTTCTTGTTCATTTTGGCCACCATTTCTTGCGCAAGCACGATATTGTCTACAATTTCCCTTCCCTGCACAAATCCACTCTGTTCTGGAGAGATAAGTTTGGGGAGGAGCGGCGCCAACCTGAGTGCAAGGGTCTTCGATATAATCTTATTGAGCACAGAACATAAACTGATCGGCCTATAATCCGCAAAGTATTTGGGGTGCTTGACCTTCGGAATAAGGACTAAAGAGGTGTTTGTGATTGATCGGGGTAAGGAGAACCCGTCGAAGAACATGCCTACCGCCTCAGTAATGTCATCCCCAATGATGTCCCAGGCTAAAATAAAGAACTTCGGGGTAAAACCGTCAGGTCCTGATGCACTATTCATGTCGAGAGACTTAATAGTGTCCATGAGCTCCTGTTTAGTTGGAAGAGCAATAAGCCGGTCATTCTCTTGCTCCTATACTAAGCTAGGAATGACATCTAACAATTCATCATCATCCGAAATGTCACCACGCTCATACAAAGCCCCGTAGTAATCCATAGCATAAGCTTTGATCAGAGTTTTGTCAAGGAGAACCGCCTCATTGTCTGTGATGACCGCATGAATCCTTAAAGCTTTCTTCTTGTGATTAACACAGTCATGGAAGTATGCTGTGTTTTTGTCCCCATCTAAGTCCCATTTAATACGAGACTTTTTCTTCCAAAAAGCTTCCTCAGTTCGAACACGCTGTTTCAAATGAGCAATAGCTAAAGCCAGTTTCTCCCTATGGAGACTGGAATTATCCTCCTCAACCTGAAGTTCAGCGGCCAAGACATCATCTTCTGCCTTCGAACCGCTTGAAAAATATCACCATAGGTAGCCCTGCTCCATTTGGATAGCCTCTTGCGACATTCATCAAGTCGAAGAGCTACCCTCGTAATCCCATGACGGTGGTCGACAGAGTGCCAAGCCTCCTGCACAATGTTATGAAACTCCGCGTGAGCAGTCCAAAGATCAAGAAATCTAAATTGCTTGACCCCCCCCCCCGAGTCGTTCGCAAGTAGTCGGACCAGAATTGGAGCATGGTCTGATTCCGTTCGGTTTAGGTGATCCTCCACTGAACACGGAGCCAATTGAAGCCAGGCATTGTCTACAAAAACTCGGTCGAGACGTGAGGCACGTCTGTCCTTGTTGTTAGACTTAACCCAAGTAAAGGCGCTACCAGTATAAGGCAATTCTGTAACTCCCGCTGCTAGCTGAAAATTAGCAAAATCCTGCATCGAGAGATCCTCCGCAGGACGCCCCCTAATCTTCTCCTAAGAGCGAAGAACAGCATTAAAGTCTCCTCCAACAATCCATGGCCATTGGTGAAGGCTCTGGATAAGGAGCAGCCTATCCCAGAGAAGACGACGACCTTCATTCTTACCATCACCATGCACAATAGTGAAGAGCGATGTCACAGGCAGCACTGCGTCAGAAACCCTAACTGAAAGAGCTTGATCACAAGTGTCAACCACATCAATAGAACAGCCAGACCTTGACAGGATTCAAATATTACTTCTTTCATTAGAGACAGCGAAAGAAAACCCTAGCTTAACTTTATAATGCTGCAATTGAGAGCTGTCAACCTTAGGCTCTATGATGGCGAGAAAATTAATTTTATTCACCCTTAGCAGTGCTTTTAATCTTTTAAGAGTCATTGCATTGGCAATCCCCCTAATATTCCAGATAAGGAAATCAAACATTAATGGATGGGGGCTTACCAGAGGAAGCTTTGCGTGCAGCCGAACGAGTTGTTCGATCGGATGGTTCCACAATTTTCTTTCCCTTCTTCTTCGGCTTTTGTAAATCACATGGCTCTGTCCCTGCGTCTTGACTGCTCGAAGGGTCTTGGTCTCCATGTGGGCCTTCGTCACTCTCTTCATAATCTAAGGGAGGATTAGTATCAGCAAGTTGATCACCAGTGGTATGAAGAAGGTTTTCCTCCTCCTCGACCAAGTCAGACCATCTAATTGGCATTCCTCGCCATTCCCGTTCTTCCAGATCATCTGGTGGTGAGGCTTCCTCTGCTGGTTGAGTTTGAGTGGCCACCGCCGTCGTCTCCATAGTGGATGCCAAAGCCGTCATATCAGCCAGTTTAGGCACCACGTGTTCACCGATGGTTTGCTGTAAGCCAGGATCCGAAAAAATAGTGCTTGGGTTTAGAGCTAAAGAAACTTGCATTAATGGAGGGTTTGGAGGTCCATCAGCGGTTATCGTGCCAACATCATTCACCGAAGTAATGACGGTAGGAGAAGTTGGTTGATTATTAACCACACGTGGTTCAGGATTAACGTCCTGACGCGTGTCCGGTTGTTCATTAATTACTGCTTCTGGCCTGCTTTCCTGCTGTAGAGATTTTCCTTTATTCTTTAGTTTGCATGAGTCCACCGTATGTCCTTGGTGATAGCAATGGGAACAGTACAAAGGAATATTCTCATATTCAATATGTTGCCAAAAACTCCGACCTTTTGATAGGTTGATCCGAACCCGACGTTGGATCGGCTTGCCTGCATCGATCTCGACGAAAACACGCACCATGCTCGGACGTGCTAACTCCTCTGTAGCCCTATCAATCTTAAGGGGGGTGCCAATCGTGGAGACGATTGCAAATAGAGCCTCTTTGGCATACAAGTGGTGAGGGAGATCTAGCAGATAACCCAGACCGGCATGAGCGAAGACTCAATGGCTGGGAAGAAATCTGCCTCCCATTTGAAGACCCTCATTGGAGCCCTAGCGATAAACCAGATATCCTTGGACCGCAGTCGAAGATAATCCTCTTCAATGGAAGGACGAATAAGCACGTGCTTACGGTCGATGACCCCAGCTTTAATGGAACCCTTAAACTCAAAACCTTGCAGAACTTTATGAATCACCTCGATGGGCGACTTGTTGTGGGAGAATTTCCCAATGAGCGCATATTTGAGTGGGGCAACCAGGGCCTCCTCTTCGGCTTCAGAAAAGGTTATGGACGGCGCTCCTTTAAAGGAGGTCACCGTGCGGGCGGCAAGGCGAGGGGGAGCCTCGACCCTATCCGCCACCACTTGTGCGAAAGATTTCGACATGGATGACGCCGGCCTGGCCAAGGCCAAGCCGGAGACGACGGATGAAGCTCTCAGGAATCTTCAAAGCGGCGCTCTAGGGCAGAGCTCGCAATCCATATATATATATATATATATATATATATATATATATATTTTATATATATATATATATATATATATATATATATATATATATTTTATATATATATAAAATATATATATATATATATATATATATATATATATATATATATATATATATATTCAACTATCTAATTATCCATCTATATATATATATACATACACATATATATACTCTATATATAAATACATACACACACACATGTCTATATATATATATATATATATATATATATATATATATATATATATATATATATATATATATATATATATACATATATACATAGGCACATACACACTCAAACACGCACACACATGAAAATATACAGGGACACAAAATAATATTTATATATATAGGGACACACAAGAACAACATCTAAATCTGAAATTAAAATAAGAATAATCAATCACACAATATTAACCACATGGTGTGTCCAAAATTGGGGGTTTTCCACATGGACACAAAGCAAACACAAAGGACACTCCTATGACCTCCAAATGGACACGAAATGGACACAAATGGAGATACAACCATGGGGGTCATTCCTACGGATTCAAAATATTCCTATAGCATGTAGGGGTGGATTAGAGGAGAGATTATACCTTCTGGGAGAGAGATTCAAATGAAAAAGCTTTCCGACTCGACACCGACACGTAGAGATTCCAAAAGGACACGAACGAGCTCCGAATCCCCCAACTTGGCTAGCTCCTTCCTTTCATGGAGTAGAAGAAAAGAAGAAATTTGGTGGAAGAAATGGTGGATTTGGAGATGAAATCAAAAGAGTTGCTCTCTAGAAATTTGGGGAAGAACAACGAGAGAAAATTGTAGATAGAAATGAAATGGAGAGAGTGAGGTTGCTTTGGAGTGAAGCAAAGGAGAGGGGGTGTCCATACATAGCCGGCCCATCCTAGAGGGTTGGGGCATTTGGCAATTTACCAAAATGCCTCCAAGTCAAAGAAATGAGTGGTTTGAGTTGGGGTCAAAATGGTAACTTGAAAACTCCTAATTTCAAGTTCTAAATCTAATTCTAATCCCTAATCCCACTAAAATCAAATGGGATTAGTCAAATATAATATCTAGATTTGGTCATGACAAGTGGTCGGTTCCAGTTGGGTCCCGATCAGAGTCTAAGCTATCCCGGGTCCCCGATACAAGTCGGAATGAGCTGAAATTCGAACCGACTCAAATAACCGCAAAACAATATCATAAATAATAAAAAAATTTCAAAAATATTCAAAAGTACAAAATAAAAAAAATACTCCTGTTTCTGAAAACTGAGGGTGACACTATCCACTGATGACATCCTCAAAACTATAGGATTTTTCTTGCGTCCGCTTGTCACTGCTGCACGATACCCAGACGGAATCGATCGACCACACCTTTCGCAACGGTGTGAGTCTTCTGCTAACGTCTGGGCAGTAACGCCCAACGAACAGGATCGCATTGGCGGGTGGGAGCTTCTACGATCTTCTGGCCACTTGGGGTAATGCCTCTCATTGCCGCCAGATCGTCGTAGCCGCCAACAAGTGGGTCATCTGGAATAGCCGTAACAAAGCAGATGTGAAGGACACCAAACTCCATTATCCAGCTTAACAGGGAGGTCATCCCCAGAACTAAAGATCAGCAGGCTTTGCCCTTACGGGCACCACAACTTCTGAAACGCGCTATCCTCCTGATATTGCCAGGAAAGGCCCCTTCTGTATTTCTTTTTCAGTTTTTTGCGCTACTTGTAAAGGCTTCGGCATTTTGCACCTACAATGAATAAAAGAGGGGGCTTTCCCAAAAAAATAAAATAAAAAATAAAATAAAATATATATAAATATATATAATATGTAGTCTACATGTACGTACTTTGTACGTATTTTAATTAAAATATCTAAGTTCAGATGTCGTCTTTTCGTCTTTTCCAGCTATTATTCATGTTTGTGTATTTCTTTTTTACAATGCCAAGAGAACCAAAGTACAAATTTGTTCTTTTTTTAAATTTTCTATTGAGAATAATAATTTTTGAAAAATGGTAAGAATATAAAATTTTTAACATTGAAATATGAAAAGTTGTATGGAAAAGGAAACTTGCATGCAAAATTTATTGCTTTAACTCCTAAACATAAATGACTTGTAAGTTGACATAAGAGCATTATGTAATTAAAATAGGCAAGGGTATTTTAGGAATTTTAAAGTTTACCACCAAGTTTTCCTATTATATAGTAGAATAGATAAAAATAATCAAGGGTATTTTAGGAATTCAAAAGTTTCACCACCAAGTTTTCCTATGTATAGTAGAATAG
>JANAVB010025399.1:14600976-14621171 GCA_029216955.1 Iris pallida | reverse complement strand
CGAAATTAAAACAAAGCAATCACAGAAAAACACACGTAGAAAACAATCCCTCTCGAATACTTCCAAAGAGAATTTTTTTTTTGCAAAATAAAAATCTTTTAAGAACAACAACACTTGTAAATAAAAACTGTACGTGTCCGACACGGACACGAAACCATCACAAAATCTCACCTATCAAAGCCAAATCAACAATCACCAATGCAAAATATCAAAATAAATCAAAGAGGTCCAATGACCAAAATACCTTTGGGCCAGAAATGATACTGAAAACATCCTAATCACATGGTTAGGCTCTAGGTCAAACAGTCTCTAAGGTTTCACTAGCAAATCATTAAAATCACAAATCATGGCTTAAAATTTAAAATGATTTAAAATTTTAAAAATCAAAGCATGAATTAAATGACTAAAATTATAAAATTTAAAATTACTCTTAAATAGAAACTGGGTGCTATAAGTCTATCTGCCTAAAAATCATCCTCAAAATTTTAAAACAAGTAAACACAAAAATTATGCAATCGATAATCGTATGCATCTATCCAATCATCATGATACTCAGAATCTCCGTCATGCTAGTGAGCAAGGCTACGATAATCACATAGTCCTTGACTAAGGTACATACCTCTAGAATTATGGTATTTAAAATTTTTGCATTGCCGTTAGCTTAGCAGCAAAAATCTTAAATTCCCATACCCGAAAAATACGTCCATAGTCCGACTATATGTCCTCACTCTGCCTGCTAGCATGACCCTAGAGGATTCTAAAATCTCATAATCGAGGCGACCTAGCCCATATGACTTATCTCAGAAAATATCACATCACAAGGACAACCTTTCATTAAACAATCAAGGAACAGATGGAATCGAATTTCAAACAGTTTATAATTAAGGAAGCAAATGCGGAAATGAGATCGAACGATTGGAACCTGCACTCTGCTCTGCTACTGCCTGAGTGGGATCAACTGTCATGGCGAAAGCTCGCCCCTGGTGGCCTCTCTAGCCTGCCACACTCTGTCCTGGCCTGCCTGTCTGGCTGCACGGGCTGCACAGTTCTTCATCTAGTGGTCTGGAGCTCCACAAAATAAACAAACTCCCAGCTTTATCCTACAAACATCCCGGGTGTGCCCCATCTTCTTGCAGAAAGTACACTGGACGGCCTGCCTCTTGCCCTGACCCTGCTGCTGGTCGTCACGTACTGGTGCCTGATGTACTCTGTCATGGTCTCTTCGGATTCCACTAGCGTGGCAATCCTTCAGCTGGTGATCGGGCGCCCCACAGTATAGGCAGATGCCCAAACTTTTCCTACAAGTCTCTCTAGTGTACCCTGGCCTCCTGCAGAAAGCGCACCGAGTAGCCTGCCTCTGGCCTGGTCCCTGGTACTGAACTAGGGTATCATGAACTGTACCCGGTACAACCCTCTCAAGTGCTGCCATCGCCAGCTGATGGAAGTTCTCCATGCTTCGTCGCAACAGATCTGCCTGTACGCTCTGAGTCTACAATATCCACTGCAGAAGGGCCATCATCCCCTGAGTATCTGTCGGTAGCGGAGGCGACGGTGGAAGAATATCAGGAACGACCATGGACGGTCCTGCTGCTGGAGGTGGAAGACCTCATGGAACCGTCGCTGCTGCTCCCGCCTGAAGGGCAGGAACTGAGGTGGAAGCTCCCTGAACTGTAGCTCCTCTGCTGGAGGTGGAAGACCTCCGGGAACTGTCGCTGCTACTCCTGCCTGAAGGACAGGGACTGAGGCTACTGCTCTCTCGACTGCTACTCCTGTAGCCAGAGGTGGAAGACCTTCCGAATCTGACCTCTCTGGAACTGCACTAGACCCTGCCTGAGAACGAGTCACTGTCATCCTGAAAACGAATTGAACCCAAGAGATCAATATGGCACAGATAAGATATTATCAAAGGAGGACAATTGAATTCAAATGCAAGAAGAGTTATCATGGTAATCAAAAGATCAGAATTTTCTTAAAATGTGATTGAGTAACTCCTATCATACCCTAGATCCTATGTCCTAATCGCAGGCTCGTAATTAGCACTCTAAGTCGAGCACCATTACGAGATCGCACTAATTGCGACACTGACCTGCATGGGCCGCCACAAAAATGTGTCACGACCCGCACCCTGATTATGGGCACGAGAAGTGGGTACGTCCAGCCTACACCGCAGCATCGACGGTAGAACGCTGTCTAGGTCTTCTAAAATACTACAACTAAACAGATAAAGGTACCTGTACAGTATATACACTCCGAATGGAGGTGACATAGCAATACAGTCTCAATCACAAATATAAAACTAAGGTAGATAGCATGGAAAGGAAATAATAGATGAAGCAGGAAATAAGTTCGAGATCCACACAAGTCTAAAACTAAACATAATATCACAGAATATAATATAATACTACAGTATAAAAAGTACTAGCTGGTTCGCAGGCCAGACAAACCTAACTAAACTACACTACTCAAGGTGAGCAAAGTCTAGGGCTCTACTAATAAGCCACGGTCCAAGTCTACTCCATCTAACCCGTCCCCATAATAGGTCGGGCAATCAGCCTCTAAATCATCTGTAAAATTTGTCAACGGTATCCTGTCAGAAATGAGCAAGTACAAACACCAACAGCAGTTCCATGTGAATTGACAAATACTATAAGAGACAGTATAATGAAATACAAGACAAAGATATAGGCGACTTGGGAACCATTCGAAGACGAGTTACAACCCTTAAACCAAACAAGGACCAGGGTTGTAACCCTTCTTTCAAGCAGGACTTAGTCTCAAATCATAGTACAGTATAAAGGCAGGTAGAGCATGTGAGTAAATAAAATCATAGCATGGTGAGAAGTACAGAAAGTAAAACAATGGAATATAAGATACGACAAAAATGTAAAATGTGATTTGAATTATTAGAGCAAAATGTGATCGGCTAGGGAGTCATGATAGGGTTATCCACTTGCCCCGACAATCACAAGAAAATCTCTGGAAAGGGTCATGCCGGCCAACCTGGATAACCCGATAAGGGGTATCTGCTACACCCTACGTGAGGTGAGGGTGGCGCTAGTATCACAAGATTGCACAAGATGGGCTTTGATCACATAACCCCTAATAATTCCCCCATCTCCGAATAGTATCATGGATCCAGACATGGCACGTCATGACACGGATTCAAAAGCAGGTGATCAGCCCACTCCCAAATCAATGTCTATATAAGTACATGAAACATGGATATCACACACCAATATACCAAGGAAAAATTCGGGAATAACATCTCATGACAGGATCCGACGTATACTAGTCCGTGATCTATCGTGTCGAAAATCAAGTAAGAGACTACAACTGAATCAGATATAGTAGATATCAAGACATAAAAACTATCAGTAAATGTACTCGCCTGTGGTCCTGAGCTGATAAGGTGAACAGACGCTCAGAGTAATCACAGACCTAAAGATGAGATACTACAAGTCAAAATATGGTTTAATAATGAAAAGAAAGCTAATCTAATCATGATATGCAAGTCTAAGTCAAAACTAGGTCAAATTAAGTTACACCAAGCTAAACTAGGTCACACTAGGGCAACGAAGGTCAAACACGGTCACAGAAAGTCAATCCAAGTCAAACTCGGTCAATTTGGGTCAAGGTTGACTTACAGTTGACATTTGGTCAAAAAGTCAACTCTGGTCAACACTGAGTCAACTCTAGGTCAAACAAGTCAAATGTTGACTAACAGTTGATTTTCAGTCAACTGGTCAACTCTGGTTTGGTTTTGGTCAATTCTAAGTCAAGTGTTGACTTGAAGTTGACTTTTGGTCAAAAAGTCCACTCTTAGTCAACGGAGGTCAAGACTAGCATAAAACTACCCTCATATAGTCATTACCTACCAAGACAACTTTTTTAATCCCATTAGAAGTCAAACTCAATATCTCATCAATACCCTATTTCCTACATTTACCCTTCTCATTCTCCTCCTTCTCATTCTCCTCCTCATTCTCCTCCTTATTTCCTCCTCATTCTCCTCCTTATTCTCTTCCTCATTCTCCTCCTTCTTATTCTTCTCCTCATTCTCCTCCCATTCTCCTCCTTATTCTCCTCCTCTCATTCTCCTCCTCATTCTCCTCCTTGTTCTCCTCCCTATTCTCCTCCTCATTCTCCTCCTTCTCATTCTCCTCCTCATTCTCCTTCTTCTCATCTTCTTCTCATTCTCCTTTTTATTCTCTCCTCATTCTCCTCCCTATTCTCCTCCTCATTCTCCTCCTCATTCTCCTTCCCATTCTTCTCCTCATTCTTCTTCCTATTCTCCTCCCTAATCTCCTTTCCATTCTCCTTCTACTACTGCTGCTCCTACTAGTGCTATTGCTGCTACTGTGGCTTATTCTTTTCATCTTCTTCTACTTCTTTCACTACTTCCTTCCCCCTCTATATATATATATATATTTATTTTTTTATTTTATAAAAATGACTCTTTATTCATTGACTGAGAAACAACCATTACAGCTTCTAAAAACATCAAAAAACTCCAAAAACAACAAAAACCATAGCGACCACCCCCTTAATGCTTGCACTTGAAAAGCTTTGTCAATTTGCCTCCGTATTTCTTTGATCACTAGCTCCGTGGAATATCGATATTCTTCGTATCTCCATTTGTTACGATTTTTCCAAAGAACCCAGATCGTGGCCCCGACTGCAATTTCCTTTGGTGAAGCCTCCTGCCACGCCACCATCTATTAAGCCGCTGCATCAACGATGAAGACCCGCGTGCTTAAACCCTATATGCTCTTTGCAGATCACCCCAGACCTCCGTAGCCATCTCCCTGCGTGAAATATATTATTGAGGGACTCCTCCTGGCTCTGAACACAACAATGGCACTTAGATGCCATACTGAAACCAAGTTTGACAATGTTTCATCGTTGGCACCTTATTGTGAAGAACCCGCCACATCAGTATCGACCACTTGTACGGGATACACTTTCCCCAGATGTGAACGAAGTGTGGGACAATAGGCAAGTGCCTACGGGCAAGATCCCAGGCCGACGACAATGTGAACCTACCCGAAGTGTTACGCCACCCCCATCCTGACTCATGCCGAATGATGAACTGATTAGCCAGATACCTCCCTTCGAGCAATCTCTTCCACACATGAGTCGCATTAGATATAACCATAACCGCAGAAGGGGAAAACTGGGAGCAATACTTGGATTTGAAAAATATAATCCATAGGCTTTCCTGAGTAGAGAACTTCCACCAGAGTTTTATAGTAAAGCCGTCATCATATCTTCCAATCTTTTAACCCCTAGCCCACCTTCTTCCTTCTTACGAGCAATATAATCCCAGCCAAGCCATGCTCGTTTCGGGGCCCCTTGGAACGATCCCCAAAAGAACTCACTACAAATGGCTTCAATCCTGCGCAAAACTGAGACTGGGGGATTGCACGCCGCCAGAGTATACACAGGTATGGAGGAACACTGATTTGAGAAGCACAAGTTTACCACCTGGGGACAGGGTCTTGTTATGCCATCCTTCAACTCTAGCCCTGATTTTATTGATCAACTCCTCATACATACTGGCATTACGATACCCAGCGCCATAGGACAACCCAAGTATGTAAATGGGGGAGTGTCAATTGAGAAACCCGTCCTTAAAGCCAGTTCAGCCACTCTCTCAGCAGAGCTTTAGTAGATACATATAGAGAAGTCTTCGCCACATTAATCTTCTGTCCCGAAGCCGCCTCATAACGCCGCAACGTCTCCTGAATCAATGTGATCGATCGAATGTCCCAGCCGAAAAGAGCAGTACGTCATCCGCATATGAGAGATGAGTGATAGGTGCACATCCCTAGGAGATATGAAAGGGTGTAAAACCCTCCGTCGAAGGAAGTAACTGCAAATTTCGAGACAAAACCTCAGCAACTAGGATAAACAGCGCGAGTGAAATAGGATCACCTTGCCGTACACCCGAAAAGCTTGGAAGTATCCGGCTGCTTCACCATTAATCAAAGGAGAAAACCACACATTATTTTGTAGCGGAGCATCATATCCACCCATTTGTTGTGAAAACCGAACTTGCGTAAGACCTTCAGCATGAATCTCCAATCGACTCTATCATAGGCCTTCATCATGTCTAGTTTAATTACAATATTCCCACCCCAGTGTTTCTTGTTCATTTTGGCCACCATTTCTTGCGCAAGCACGATATTGTCTAATTTCCCTTCCTGCACAAATCCACTCTGTTTGGAGAGATAAGTTTGGGGAGGAGCGGCGCCAACCTGAGTGCAAGGGTCTTCGATATAATCTTATTGAGCACAGAACATAACTGATCGGCCTATAATCCGCAAAGTATTTGGGGTGCTTGACCTTCGGAATAAGGACAAAGAGGTTTGATTGATCGGGGTAAGGAGAACCCGTCGAAGAACATGCCAACCGCCTCAGTAATGTCATCCCCAATGATGTCCCAGCTAAATAAAGAACTTCGGGTAAAACCGTCAGGTCCTGATGCACTATTCATGTCGAGACTTAATAGTGTCCATGAGCTTCTTAGTTGGAAGAGCAATAAGCCGATCATTCTCTTGCTCCTACTAAGCTAGGATGACATCTAACAATTCATCATCATCCGAAATGTCACCACGCTCATACAAAGCCCCGTAGTAATCCATAGCATAAGCTTTGATCAGAGTTTTGTCAAGGAGAACCGCCTCATTGTCTGTGTGACCGCATGAATCCTTAAAGCTTTCTTCTTGTGATTAACACAGTCATGAAGTATGCTGTGTTTTTGTCCCCATCTAAGTCCCATTTAATACGAGACTTTCTTCCAAAAAGCTTCCTCAGTTCGAACACGCTGTTTCAAATGAGCAATAGCTAAAGCCAGTTTCTCCCTATGGAGACTGGAATTATCCTCCTCAACCTGAAGTTCAGCGGCCAGACATCATCTTCTGCCTTTCGAACCGCTTGAAAAATATCACCATAGGTAGCCCTGCTCCATTGGATAGCCGCTTGCGACATTCATCAAGTCGAAGAGACCCTCGTGATCCCATGACGGTGGTCGACAGAGTGCCAAGCCTCTGCACAATGTTGTGAAACTCCGCGTGAGCAGTCCAAAGATCAAGAAATCTAAATTGCTTGACCCCCCGAGTCGTTCGCAAGTAGTCGGACCAGAATTGGAGCATGGTCTGATTCCGTTCGGTTTAGGTGTTCCTCCACTGAACACGGAGCCAATTGAAGCCAGGCATTGTCTACAAAAACTCGGTCGAGACGTGAGGCACGTCTGTCCTTGTTGTTAGACTTAACCCAAGTAAAGGCGCTACCAGTATAAGGCAATTCTGTAACTCCGCTGCTAGCTGAAAATTAGCAAATCCTGCATCGAGAGATCCTCCGCAGGACGCCCCCAATCTTCTCCTCAGAGCGAAGAACAGCATTAAAGTCTCCTCCACAATCCATGGCCATTGGTGAAGCTCTGGATAAGGAGCAGCCTATCCCAGAGAAGACGACGACCTTCTTCTTACCATCACCATGCACAATAGTGAAGAGCGATGTCACAGGCAGCACTGCGTCAGAAACCCTAACTGAAGAGCTTGATCACAAGTGTCAACCACATCAATAGAACAGCCAGACCTGACAGGATCAAATATTACTTCTTTCATTAGAGACAGCGAAGAAACCCTAGCTTAACTTTTAATGCTGCAACTGAGAGCTGTCAACCTTAGGCTCTATGATGGCGAGAAAATTAATTTTATTCACCCTTAGCAGTGCTTTTAATCTTTTAAGAGTCATTGCATTGGCAATCCCCCTAATATTCCAGATAAGGAAATTAAACATTAATGGATGGGGGTTACCAGAGGAAGCTTTGCGTGCAGCCGAACGAGTTGTTCGATCGGATGGTTCCACAATTTTCTTTCCCTTCTTCTTCGCTTTTGCAAATCACATGGCTCTGTCCCTGCGTCTTGACTGCTCGAAGGGTCTTGGTCTCCATGTGGGCCTTCGTCACTCTCTTCATGATCGAGGGAGGATAGTATCAGCAAGTTGATCACCAGTGGTATGAAGAGGTTTTCCTCCTCCTCGACCAAGTCAGACCATCTAGTTGGCATCCTCGCCATTCCCTTCTTCCAGATCATCTGGTGGTGAGGCTTCCTCTGGTTGAGTTGAGTGGCCACCGCCGTCGTCTCCATAGTGGTGCCAAAGCCGTCAATCAGCCAGTTTAGGCGCCACGTGTTCACCGTGGTTTGCTGTAAGCCAGGATCCGAAAATAGTGCTTGGGTTTAGAGCTAAAGAAACTTGCATTAATGGAGGGTTTGGAGGTCCATCAGCGGTTATCGTGCCAACATCATTCACCGAATTAATGACGGTAGGAGAAGTTGGTTGATTATTAACCACACGTGGTTCAGGGTTAACATCCTGACGCGTGTCCGGTTGTTCATTAATTACTGCTTCGGCCTGCTTTCCTGCTGTAGAGATTTTCCTTTATTCTTTAGTTTGCAGAGTCCACCGTATGTCCTTGGTGATAGCAATGGGAACAGTACAAAGGAATATCTCATATTCAATGTTGCCAAAAACTCGACCTTTTGATAGGTTGATCCGAACCCGACGTTGGATCGGCTTGCCTGCATCGATCTCGACGAAAACACGCACCATGCTCGGACGTGCTAACTCCTCTGTAGCCCGATCAATCTTAAGGGGGGTGCCAATGGAGACGATTGCAAATAGAGCCTCTTTGGCATACAAGTGGTGAGGGAGATCTAGCAGATTAACCCAGACCGGCATGAGCGAAGACTCAATGGGGGAGAAATCTGCCTCCATTTGAAGACCCTCATGGAGCCCTAGCGATAAACCAGATATCCTTGGACCGCAGCGAAGATAATCCTCTTCAATGGAAGGACGAATAAGCACGTGCTTACGGTCGATGACCCCAGCTTTAATGGAACCCTTAAACTCAAAACCTTGCAGAACTTACGAATCACCTCGATGGGCGCTTGTTGTGGAGAATTTCCCAATGAGCGCATTTGAGTGGGGCAACCAGGGCCTCCTCTTCGGCTTCAGAAAGGTTATGGACGGCGCTCCTTTAAAGGAGGTCACCGTGCGGGCGGCAAGGCGAGGGGGAGCTCGCCCTATCCGCCACCACTTGTGCGAAAGATTTCGACATGGATGACGCCGGCCTGGCCAAGGCCAAGCCGAGACGACGACGAAACTCTCAGGAATCTTCAAAGCGGCGCTCTAGGGCAGAGCTCGCATATATATATATATATATATATATATATATATATATATATATATATATATATATATATATATATATATATATTTTATATATATATAAATATATATATATATATATATATATATATATATATATATATATATATTCAACTATCTAATATCCATCTATATATATATATACATACACATATATATATCTATATATAAATACATACACACCACATGTCTATATATATATATATATATATATATTATATATATAATATATATATATATATATATTATATATATACATATATACATAGGCACATACACACTCAAACACGCACACACATGAAAATATACATAGGGACACAAAATAATATTTATATATATAGGGACACACAAGAACAACATCTAAATCTGAAATTAAAATAAGAATAATCAATCACACAATATTAACCACATGGTGTGTCCAAAATTGGGGGTTTTCCACATGGACACAAAGCACAACACAAAGGACACTCCTATGACCTCCAAATGGACACGAAATGGACACAAATGGAGATACAACCATGGGGGTCATTCCTACGGATTCAAATATTCCTATATGCATGTAGGGGTGGATTAGAGGAGAGATTATACCTTCTGGGAGAGAGATTCAAATGAAAAAGCTTTCCGACTCGACACCGACACGTAGAGATTCCAAAAGGACACGAACGAGCTCCGAATCCTCCCAAACTTGGCTAGCTCCTTCCTTTCATGGAGTAGAAGAGAAAAGAAGAATATTTGGTGGAAGAAATGGTGGATTTGGAGATGAAATCAAAGAGTTGCTCTCTAGAAATTTGGGGAAGAACAACAGAGAGAAAATTGTAGATAGAAATGAAATGGAGAGAGTGAGGTTGCTTTGGAGTGAAGCAAAGGAGAGGGGGTGCTCCATACATAGCCGGCCACATCCTAGAGGGTTGGGGGCATTTGGCAATTTACCAAAATGCCCTCCAAGTCAAAGAAATGAGTGGTTTGAGTTGGGGTCAAAATGGTAACTTGAAAACTCCTAATTTCAAGTTCTAAATCTAATTCTAATCCCTAATCCCACTAAAATCAAATGGGATTAGTCAAATATAAATATCTAGATTTGGTCATGACAAGTTGGTCGGTTCCAGTTGGGTCCCGATCAGAGTCTAAGCTATCCCGGGTCCCCGATACAAGTCGGAATGAGCTGAAATTCGAACCCGACTCAAATAACCGCAAAACAATATCATAAATAATAAAATAAATTTCAAAATATTCAAAAGTACAAAATAAAAAAAATACTCCTGTTTCTGAAAACTGAGGGTGACACTATCCACTGATGACATCCTCAAAACTATAGGATTCTTTCTTGCGTCCGCTTGTCACTGCTGCATCGATACCCAGACGGAATCGATCGACCACACCTTTCGCAACGGTGAGTCTTCTGCTAACGTCTGGGCAGTAATCGCCCAACGATACAGGATCGCATTGGCGGGTGGGAGCTTCTCCGATCTTCTGGCCACTTGGGTTAATGCCTCTCATTGCCGCCAGATCGTCGTAGCCGCCAACAAGTGGGTCATCTGGAATAGCCGTAACAAAGCCAGATGTGAAGGACACCAACTCTCCATTATCCAGCTTAACAGGGAGGTCATCCGCCAGATACTAAAGATCAGCAGGCTTTGCCCTTACGGGCACCACAACTTCTGAAACGCGCTATCCTCCTGATTATTGCCAGGAAAGGCCCCTTCTGTATTTCTTTTTTCAGTTTTTTGCGCTTACTTGTAAAGGCTTCGGCATTTTGCACCTTACAATGAATAAAAGAGGGGGCTTTCCCAAAAAAATAAAATAAAAAATAAAATAAATAATATATATAAATATATATATATATGTAGTCTACATGTACGTACTTTGTACGTATTTAATTAAAATATCATAAGTTCAGATGTCGTCTTTTCGTCTTTTCCAGCTTATTATTCATGTTTGTGTATTTTCTTTTTTACAATGCCAAGAGAACCAAAGTACAAATTTTGTTCTTTTTTTAAATTTTCTATTGAGAATAATAATTTTTGAAAAATGGTAAGAATATAAAATTTTTAACATTGAAATATGAAAAGTTGTATGGAAAAAGGAAACTTGCATGCAAAATTTATTGCTTTAACTCCTAAACATAAATGACTTGTAAGTTGACATAAGAGCATTATGTTAATAAAATAGGCAAGGGTATTTTAGGAATTTAAAAGTTTTACCACCAAGTTTTCCTATTATATAGTAGAATAGATAAAAATAATCAAGGGTATTTTAGGAATTCAAAAGTTTCACCACCAAGTTTTCCTATTGTATAGTAGAATAGTTTATATAGTAGAATAGATAAAATACTCGAGGGTATTTTAGGAATTCAAAGTTTCACCACCAAATTTTCCTATATTTATATATATATATATATATATATATATATATATATATATATATATATATATATATATGTAAATAAATACCAAAAAATTATATAAAATTACACTCACTATATTCAAACAGAATAATACCACTAATATTGCAAACAATATCATATATAACCAATTGTATATATACACCTATATATATAATCTCATATATCAATTTCCAAAAACTACTATAAAATAATTAGATAAATACATATAATTTCTAGGGGGATTACATCCAACCAAACTTATAAAAAGTTTTCCCTTGAAATTAAAACTAACGTCGGGGGGGGGGGGGGGGTTGTATGCATTGCAATGCAAAATTAATGGGACTAACATGCAAGGCGTACCTTGGTTTTCGAACAAATGGGGGTAGCGATTTCGAATGTCATCCTCGAGCTCCCAAGTAGACTCTCCCGACGAGTGGTGCTTCCATGCCACGCGAATCAATGGTATAGACTGATTCCATAATACCTTCACTCGGCGATCAAGGATACTTACCGATTGCCCTTGGTATGACAAGCTCAGTCCAACAGTGATCTCGGAGTGATCGAGCACATGAAAGCTGTCTGCCACGTACCTCCTCAGCTGAGACACGTGAAATACATCATGTACTCCCTCTTGCAGCGGTGGCAATGCCAATCTGTAGGCAACCACTTCAACACGTTCCAAGACATCGAAAGGACCGATGTATCTTGGACTCAACTTGCCACGTCCTTCGAATCGAATCGTGCCTCTAGTGGGGGATATCTTCAAGAAAATATGGTCGCCTTCCTTGAACTACGAAGGTCGACGACGATTATCGGTCCACTGCTTCTGTCGATCCTGCGCTGCTCGCAGGTAGTCTTGTATCTTCTTGACCTTCTCCACTGTGCTCAAAACCAACTCGGGACCCAATATCTGTCGCTCTCCTATGTCACTCCAATAAATAGGAGATCGACACTTCCTACCATATAACGCTTCAAATGGAGCCATACGTATGCTCGCTTGATAGCTATTATTGTAGGAAAACTCTACAAGATGAAGGTGGTCTTTCCAAGATCCGCCAAAGTCAAGCATACACGCTCTCAACATATCCTTTAGCATCTGAATAGTATGTTCAGACTGGCTGGATGTCTGCTGATGGTATGGCTTACAAAACTTCAAATACATACCTAAACTGTCCTGTATACTCCTCCAAAAGTGTGAGGTGAATATCAAGTCACGATCCGACACAATGCTAACTGGTACACCGTGTAGCTTCACTATTTGCTTTATATACATATCCGCCAAAACTTCTGTGGACTATCCCTCTCTGAAAGGTAAAAAATGAGCTGACTTGGTAAGCCTATCAACAATCACCCATACTGCATCTCGTCCACTAGGGCTCCGAGGAACCCATGACAAAATCCATAGTAATGTGCTCCAACTTCCACTCGGGAATGGATAGCGGCTGCAGTAATCTGGTCGTCCTCTGGTGCTTGGCCTTCACTTGTTGGGATACAAACACTTGGCCACGAAACGAGCTATCTCCCGCGTCATTCCTTGCCACCAATTATTAGGGATGAGTATTCAGTTTATTCGGTTCCAACGAAACCGAATAACCAAAAACCGAATTGGACCGAAAGCGAGTAAACAAAACCGAAACCGAACCGAATTGGTCAATAACCGAACCGAACCGAACCGAATTAAATCTATTCAATTTTTGGTTTATTCTATTTTGGGTTTATTTGTGCTTTTTTGTTAATATATATAATAACTAAATATACCTAGATATATTTATTATATACTTATAGTATATACATACATACATACATACATACATACATATATATATATTTGTTTTGTATATATATATATATATATATATATATATATATATATATATATGTATATATATATATATATATATATATAATATATATACACCTATAGTATATATATATATATATATATATATATATATATATATAGTATATACCTATAATTAATACCTATATATATATATTTTATATATATATATAAAATATATATATATATATATATATATATATATATATATATAAAATATATATATATATATATATATATATATATATATATATATATATATATATATATAAATATATATATATAAATATATATATGGATTTTTGTTGTAACCAGCTCCAGCTCCGGGGAATCCATAGATCAATTTGGAAGAGTAAAACGTAATCGAATGAATCGATGCCGCCCATGCCAATGACTGAGTACGACATATGAGCTCAGACCCTTATGTGAGCTTACCTGCGCTAGCCTCCCCGCACGTGCCGATGTCTGCCTCGCTCTTCTATTTTTTTCTGGCATATTCCAGAAATTCCTTATTTAAAGGAAGGTCTCATTCCAGTTTCAGTCCCTATGAAATCAAACGCACGTGGATCGTCTGAGATCTATGATATTTATTGCTTTAACACGTCCTCTTACTAAAGAAATACGACCGACGATACAGACAGATGTGATATGATCGATAGAGGTTCCCTATATTGAAGAGTGGAAGGGGAAGTCTCTATTTACATGAAATAAAGGATGGAAATGAAGGACGGACGCCCAGCCCATGCATCCCGAGCAGAGAGCTAACCTGGAATGGGATGTATTTGAATAAAAGAACAAACTCAACCGAAGAACTACAATTGAAACAAGACCTCAAAGTGCCACTGGGAATAATGAATCCTGCGATCTACGAAATAACAAATCGAAAACGGTATGAAGCCCTTCTCTAGTAGAGTTCTCGTATATGTGGCAAGACCATGAGGACTCAGTTTCAAAGCTTTAGTGCTCGCCTAGTTGCGTCATAACGAGAGTCGGCTCAGTGCATCTTTCCTATTCGAGATGCTCATTGCTTTCCAATCAAATGATCGAAGTAGACAGAAAAAATCTCACTTATCGACAGGGTGTAAAGTCCCTCTTAGATAGTATCTAGTGTATCACGCTGGGAATTAATAAACGACTTTCTATCTCCGTTGAAGTGAAAGCTTACTTGATCGATGTATGGGATATAACTGAAAGGGCAGTGCCGCAAGGCTGCTACGCACCTGCTACGCTTGTCCTAATCAAGCCAAGAATGCTCCGCTCTGCGCGCTATACTTTTGCTTTTTACCCGATCCCGGCATAGCACGTGCGGTTCTTAGGGGGGAGAGGACGTCGGTTGAGCCATTCCATCCCAATAGCGTATATTTGGAGCTCAATATGAAATTCATCTTTCTTGCAAGACCCGTTCGGATAAGGGCAAACTCCAAAGATTGCTTCGAAGGCTTCCTCCCTACGGTTTGGGTATATATATATATATATATATATATAAAACGGTAATTTATTGAAAAACAGAGGAGGCTCAAAAAGTGCAGTACAGACATGGCCAGAACCCTAAAACACAAAACACAAAATGGCCCTGGGTGGCAACGAAGGAAATACAACAGATTGAAAATCAAAAATTCAAAATTTCAAAAACGAAGATTTGAAATTTGAAACGAACTTGGCTCGCAGTCCAATGGAGGAGGGGGCACACTGCCCAAAGGAGTGGGAGTGCAGACCGAGGGCACGCAGCCCGAAGGAGGGGTAGGCGGGCACTCTTCCCGAGGGGGTGTGGGCACTCTGCCCGAGAGTGTGTTGCCCTGCCCGAGGAGATTGGGGGGGGGCACACTACTCGACGCCCCGAGCCAGGAGGTCGGCAGAGGAGGTCGGCCCGGAAGGCACGGACGGAGGCTGGGCGGAGGGTGAAGAGAGGGCCGGTTGGGGGTGGCGGAGGGCCGCGGCCAGCGGAGAGAGGGGGCTTGATCGGGAGGGATTACGACCAGGAGCGAGGATGACCAGGAGGGAGTCCTGGCGTAGGGGGCTCAACTAGGAAGGGAGCCACGACGGAGGAGGGAGTGGGAGAGGGCCACAAGACCGGAGGAGCCGGCTCGACTGCCGGGGTGCGTGTCGCTCCGGTCGGGAGCAACGGAAGACTTCGGGGGGGCACACCTCGCGGGGAGAAGGGGTTCTACCGACGAATAGGCAAGGGCGCTCGGTAGAGCCGGGGTGGGGGCTGGAGCTGGATGAGGGGATGGGTTCCCAGGATGAACGAGCCGGAGGCTGGAAAGAGATGGAGGGGAGCCTCATCATGGTAACCGGAGGGAGGGGCCCATGAGAAAGACGCTGCCAAGGAAGCCGGAGGCCACCAAAAAGTGGGGGAAGCTGGAATGAGGGCCGCTACTGGAGGAGGGGACGACACGGAGGAAGGAGCGGGTGGCGGAGCAAGGGACAACTCCGACGGAGGACCGAGAGGGGCGCCAGACGGGGCGGCGCTCGAACCCGTTGAAGAACCGTAGAGAGGGGCCGGATCGACGCCGAGTGGGGGTCCGGAGGGGGATGGACGGGTTTCTGGCGTCTGACACGGTCACGCCGCGGACGATGTCGCCGAGGGCGCCCTAGGGGAAAGGGGGGGAGGTGGTTGAGACCCGGTTGGAAGAGGGGGGCTCCATAGGAGGGGAGGCCAGGAGAGGCCCAGGCTGTCGAAGAAGAACCAGGTCGGCCGCGCGGGCCAGTTGAGTACCGGGAATGCTTCGGCTAGCGCGGCACTCCAAGCCGGAACCTGCTCCACTGGAGTGGCGGCGCTCCTAACAGCCCGCTCCCCGGCGCTCCGAACAGCCCGCTCCCTGGCGCTCCAAACTGGAGCAGCGACGCTCTTAACAGCCCACTCCCCATTAATTATATATATATATATATATATATATATATATTTGGAACCACCTATTTTATTCATGAAGGCCGAACGTTGACAAGTATACCATAAGGCGCAAAATGCCGATGCCTATACACGTATACTGATAAAAGAAGAGAAAATGAGAGTCAACACGGCTAATCCGAGGATAGGAAAGAGTTCCAGAATACCGTCTGGCCATGTTTCCATATGGATATCCATTTGCGGCACTGACGAATGGTCTCCCATATTAGTTGGTCTGCATTGTATTGGCGCCCTTCATATCTAGCCTTGTTTCGATTTTTCCAGAGCACCCACGTAGCGGCCGCAGCGACGATCTGGTGACCATGGGATGCTGAAGCCTAGGTTGCCATGATGTGTTGAAAGTTGTCGCCCCCGTGAAAAAATCTGCAACGCTGGAAAAGAGCTCTCCAGACCTTGATCAGTAGTTCCCCTTGACTGAGGATGTGGTTGACTATTTTTGATTGTCGATCGAAGCAGCTTGTGCAAGCTAAAGCAAGGTTGAAACCGATGGTGTTGAGAGTGTCATCAGTGGGAGGATGTTGCGTAGGGCTCTCCAGATAAGGAATGACCACTTCTTGGGGATGCAGGTCTGCCATAAGGATGAGACAGTAGGAGATGGAGCCGCCTTACCTAGGATCACTCTTCTGGCCGACTTAACCGAAAATGCTACGTTAACATCGGGCGACCACTCGAGCATATCTGTATCTGGACCGATCTTAACTCTGGTACGACAAATATAATTGACCGCCTTGGACCCAGCCCATACCCGGATTTTATTCCAATTCCTGGTGTTATTAGGAGGGTCCTACAGGTCCTTGATAGTGCTGTTCCTGGGAGCGCCAAAAATGTTAGGAAGGAGGATATCGCCAACCCAGTGCTCCAGAAAATGGCAAAGCTTTGCCGTTACCTACCTTAAGGCGAATCGCTGGTTCGGTGAGTGACCGCCAGGTGAGAATGCGACGCCAGGCCACTGAGGATCTGCTGTTCGCGATGGCCGTAGATGGGTGGATGTGCTTGAAGTATCTAGCCTTCATAAACTTGGACCATAAATTCTTACTCGTGCGTAGCTTCCACCACAATTTTATTGAGAAGGCATTAACGATGTGGGAAAGTTTAGTAAAGCCCAGGCCCCCCTCTCCGGTAGTGTGAGCCTTGGTATCCCAGCTGGCCCAGTGATGCTTGTCGTGGCCACCACTGTGTCCCAAAAGGAAGTTGTTGAAGATGCTCTCAATGTAGGATATAACTTTCTTGAGAGGGGAGAAGGCTGCCAGGGTGTAGATGGGAATGGAAGTGAGGACGTAATTGATGAGGATTATCTTACCTCTGGGGGAAGGCATGGTATTGTGCCAGTCCTCGAGCTTCTTTCTGATGCGGGTGATCAGGTTTTCTAAGATCCTGGCATTAGATTTGCCGTACACGAGGGAACACCCCAGGTAGTGGAATAGAAGGTGCTAGATGGGGAATGAGGTGGTGGTCGAGACGCTAGCCGTTGCTCTCTTTTGATTTTGTGGTGGGTGTAGACAACACTTTTATCCGGGTTGACCTTCTGCCGAGAACACCTTTCGTATCTCTGGAGTGTATTGTGGACGACGTCCACAAATCTGGCATCCCCCGAAGCGAATATGAGGATATCATCTGCGAAGGCCAGGTGGGTGATGATCGAGCAACCGCTGGCTGTGTGGTAGTGCTGGAAGTTTAGGAAGTTCGCAATCTTATTAATGTTTTTGCTCAATGCGTCCGCAGTAATGATGAAGATGGTGGAAGATAGATTATCTCCTTGCCTAACCCCACGACTAGATTTGAAGAAACCGTCTGCTTGGTCGTTAATAACCGTGGAGAACCACGAGTTGCCGATCGATCTCCACATGATGTTGGTCTACGTTTCAAAATTTTCGAAGGCTCTGAAGACCCAGATCATGAATTGCCAATCCAGTCTGTCGTAGGCTTTCTTCATGTCCAATTTGATGGCTATGTTGCCCCCTATTGCTGGGAGCTTCATGCAGGTGACTAACTCTTGGGCCAACATGATGTTATCTTGGATATTTCTCCCCCGAACAAAGCCACTCTGCTCCTCCGAGATAATCTTGGGGAGAAGGCCTGCCATGCGGGAAGCGATGATATTGGAAATAATCTTGCTGGTGAAGGTGTAGAGACTGATTGGGCGAAAGTTGTAGGATGTCTCTGGGTTGTCTTTTTCGGGATGAGGATAAGGTTGGTGCTCGAGATGGCTCTGGGGTAAGTAGCTCATTGGAGGAAGGCGGAGACCGCATTGTGTATATCAACCTTGATGATTTCCCAGCATGTATGAAAAAAGATCCCCAAGAATCCGTCTGGCCCTGGCGCACTGTGTTCGTCAAGGGCCCAGACGGCTTCTTTCACTTCGTCCTCTGAAGGGGCTGTTCGAGCCGGGTATTGTCTGTGTCGCTAATGAGCTGGGGAACCTCGTCCAGGAAGGTGTTGTCTTTGAGGACCGTTTCCTTGGAGAAAAGTTTGGAATAGAACTTAGCTGCCTCCACTTGGATACCGTTAGGATCGCTGATACTGGTATCGTCATCTACGGCAGTCTGGTGGCGGGTGAGTTTTTGTCAACGCCCATTTACGCAGGCGTAGAAGAATCTCGAGTTGTTGTCCCCCTCGTTGTCCCATTTGATCATGGCTTTCTGCTACAGCAAAATTTTTGTCAAATCATCTTTATTTAGAATTTATAAAATATTGTTTAAATTATTTGCTAATATTAATTATCAATTAAATTTATTTGTTATATTATAATTGGTTTGATTCAATCTTGGACTAATAAAGATATGTAATGTTTAAATAATATATACCATATTTTTTGAGTCATTTGATAAACATATTATTCATTTAAATTATTATTGTATTATTTTTAGATTCGATCAAATACATTTATAATATTTTAATAAAATCTTGAATTATATTTTTTCTAAATCATTATGGATTGATTTTGGTTTGATAAACCCCATATTTATTGAATATTTTAGAAGAGATTATGAATTACCATTTTATCGAATGTTATATTAAATTCAAAGTACTACTATATTAGTTTAGGAGATAGTGTATTTGTGGAAATATACAGCTATAAGTATCTGATTTATTCTTAACATAATTTTGACAATTGATTTTATTACAAGAATTATTTAAAGTAATATGTATTACTTTAGACAATATTTTATGAATAATTACGAACAGGATTGGGTCAAATCCCTAGATTTCCTTTTTCGGAGTTTAGAAATTTTTATTAATTTTTATTCGTTTAACTCACATCATTTATTTGTCAAGGTTAAAGGCAGATTTTGTCAATACTTTGTTTATAATTATTTTTCTTAGCAAACTTGTTCCAAAATTAAAGATGAGAGCATTTTAGAGCTTCAAACCTTTTCTTCCTATTTCATTTATTTATTTGATCAAATTCCCTTATCATAAAGTTCTACCACCTCTCACCAACCTACCAAGTTTGAATACCTTGGTAGTCCTTAAATTCGAGGAAGAATTTATTTTTAAGGTGGGTAGATTTGTAGCTCTCCTTTCCGAAAAATTTTAAAATATTTTTTTATATTATTTATTTGATTTAAATGTAATTTTTAGAATTTTTATAAATAATTAATTAGTTAATTATTACGGTAGATGATTATAGCCATGGTTGACTTTTAGAGTACAAGACGACTATGAATCATGGCATGGATAGTGCAGTAGCGTGCCTTGACTAGTGTATTAACCATGCCAGGGAAGGTCGAGCCATAGTGATGTTCTAACTAGGAAAACTAGGATAAGTTGTGACATGAGCATTATAAATAGTTTAATTACTTATTATTAACATTATTTGACGTTTAGGA
>JANAVB010025399.1:14473476-14598476 GCA_029216955.1 Iris pallida | reverse complement strand
GGGTCACCATTTTATGGGCCCTACGGTCCGATTCAACGGGCAATTTTGTGCACGGCCCGCCGAAATCCTACTTTGGGCATACGGTTGTGTTCGTATCGAAAAACCGGACCTGTAGACATATTATTTGACGACTTTAGAGACCATAGACGTTGGAACACTTTTCGGTGTAAAGCGGGACCAACGACGGACACCGTTTTGACCTGAAATTACCATTTTGCCCCTGTGCCCAGAATTGGACTTAAGGACAGGCTATTCTAGCTAATTTGACTATTTTGAATGCATTGGTACTATTTATTTCTACATCTGGAGACTTCTGCATGCATTGACTGATTGTGGCTCTTTGAGTGGTATAATATTATTGGTTTCACCAGCTAAGGACCTCAGGCAAGTACACTTTCCGATTGCTTTCGATTCATAGTAGTCTTTTTATTTCAAGCTTATACATATGTCTTGCTCTTGTTGATACGCACGTCACATGGAGTAGTCGGGAGAGAAAATATCTTAATAGATATGTGGACTACCCAGAACTATCTCCCGTGTCTTTCGTGGAGAATAACAGCTGCACACGACACGTGCAGGGTGCCGGATTTACCCCCTAGCCGTCCACATGTCAAAACAAATATTTCAAATCACATAGGTAGTTGTATTTTTATTTATTTTTCTTGTCTTCTCCACCACTTGCCATGTCATCAGTACTTTCTAGTTTTCATCTCTCATATGTTATTTTTATGTCTTGTAAATTCTATTGTGTTTTTGTATTGCCGTCGGTTTGTGTGCTTGTTCCATTCCTGACTGGAAACCAATATTTTTTAGGCTAGCCGTGGCTTCTTTAGCATCGGAAGATTCGGGTGTAATTGCAGGCCAAACCTAGAAATAGATAGCAGGTGTATCATTTTTATTAATTGTGAGAACTTTGTATTTTCTATAATTTTGAATATTATAAATGTTGTAATAAATTTTGAAATATGAATGAGCAATAAAGTTTATTTGAGCAATTATTTCTTACAGGTTTGACAGCATTCTATCGTCGACTCTGCGGCGTAGGCTGGCTTGGACACTTCTCGTATCCAAAAAATGGGTGCGGGTCATGACAGTCTACGACAATCTGGTGGAGGGTGAGTTTTTGTCTATGCCCATTTATGCGGGCGTGGAAGAATATCGCGTTGTTGTCCCCCTCGCTGTCCCATTTGATCATGGCTTTCTGCTTCCAAAAATCGACCTTAATTTTTAGCCTAAATTTGATGATGGCTTTGGTGAGATTCAGAGCCTTTCTGGTATCGGGCGAACAGTCGGTCATGTATCTTGCTTCGGCTCGAGTAACATCATCCTCAGCCTCGTGAATGGCTTAAAAGATATCTCCATAAGCTTGCTTGCTCCATGCTGCTAGAGCTTTCCTCGTGGCCTGGAGCCTGTTAGCCATTCGGTTGAGAGGTTCGAGTGTGTCAGTGCCGTTCCAAGCTTCCGTGACTACCCCAAAAATTGGGGGTGCTCGCTCCAGAAGTCCAAGAATCAGAAGCTTTTCCTGGACTGGTCGGATGTGCTAGTGATTTTAACTAGCAAGGGGCGTGGTCAGATTCGGTGGCATTAAGGTGAGATAGCTTGGAGGTAGTCCCCATCCCTAGCCAGTGAGCAGTCGCTAAAGCCCTATTGAGGCAGAAGAATTGCCAATGGTTGCCTTCCTACATGTTGTACTAGGTGAATGCGTTGCCAGTGAATGAGAGGGATGTGAGGTGAGAGTTGAAGATGAAGTCGTTGAAGTCTTGCATGATGGAGAGAGGTGGGGGGCGCCCTCCAATTTTTTTATCTCTACAGGTGATAGTATTGAAGTGCCTAATACAAAGCCATGGGAGGTTATGGTTGTGATTGTTGATATTCAGGAGGTCGTTCCAGAGGTGTCTATGGTCCGCGATATCGTAGCTGCTGTGAACCGCAGAAAGGATGACGTGGTTGGGGATCAAAGGGTGTTTCATCTAGCAAGAGAGGGCTTGTCTGGAATCGTGGATGACTTCGATTTGAACGACCTTAAAGCAGAGGATCCAAATGTCATGTCTACCAGCTATGGCCGAGTGAAAGCCTAACTCCAGTTGGATGGATTTAAGTCTCTTGTAAGGGATGTTGGGTTCAAGGATGATCAAGATGTCGATCTTGTGAGTTTTTTAAGGCTGGTAATTCTTCTCATAGTAGGTTTGTTCGCCAGACCGCGGATATTCCAGGTGAGAATGTTCAGCATTATTGGAGATTTAGGTGGGGTTAGTTGGACCGCTTAGCAGCAGACCTAGTGTGTATTGACGGGGACTTTGCGGACTCTTTCTTATCCGATTTCCTGGTAGCGATGGGTGCTACTCCTGCCGTCTTGTAGGATGTGCTGGGGTCTTCGGAGCATTTGGGTGTTCGGTCTTTTCTTCAGCTGAATCGCGATCGGCTTGCTCCGGCGGGATGAGGAGGGAGCCTTCGCATATTTCAATCTGGTCGCCTTCCGTCTGGAGAGGGAATCCTGCGGCGATGACCTGAAGGCCTCTACATGCCTGCTCTGGCCCTAGAATAGCCAGAGCATCGATAACGAAGTGTGCTGATTGGTGGTCGATAGCGATCGACGGAGCTAGGATGGACTCCTTTGTGTCCTCTAGGGGTGGGGTGCTGAGATCCTCCAAGACCGTACCGGAAGCCTTGACGAGGTCGGCAAGCGAAACCATCTCCTAGGAGGGGTCCATAGCTTCTAGCACGAGGGCATTGAACTGATTGGCCATAGGAAGGCCAGGTGGGTGGTAGGGGACCATGGATCTGTCCGCTGAGTTGCCTCTATCGGTTTTACCTTCGCTGGATTTGAATCTGGTGTAGGTGTTCGGTAAAGGAATCATGGGTAGTTGAACGGTTTTTTGATGCCAGTTCCCTTTGGTATTGGGTTCTGTCCGCTCTGGTTTCTTCTTAAGCTCAGGATGGAGACCGAAGCAATGCATGGTTAAGTGACCGCATAAATGGCAGTGAGTGCAAAAGATTATGTGATTATCATAGATAATTTGCTGGGTGTGAGTTCGGTTGCAAAGTTCAATGAGTATGTAGTTGGGGGGCTCTGAGGTGAGTTCGAGCTCCACACATATCTTGGCATAGTGTGCTTTAGTCAGGTTGCTGGTTTCTGTAGCGGTAGCCACGTAAGTCCCGAAGGAGTTGGCTATATGCCTAAGAGCCGCCGGAGCGAAGCAAATAAGGAGGAGATTGGGTAGGGTGACCCAGGCGGCCACCGTCGCTAAGACTTCCGTGGTGTTAAAGTTCGCTGACCACTTGATTATCTTCATGTGGTGGGAGTCGACTCTCCCGGTGCCTTTGGACCGCACCATCCTGTGGTCAAGGTCGGAGGAAAGGTGTAGCAGAATATACCTTGGGTCGAGGGGGCCTACCCTATACTCGGCCGATAGCCGCCAACTAGCTATAACCTTTGCGACCCTGGCGAGTTTGGGACAACCGGATGAGAATTTGAGGACGAAGGAGTAGGGGAATAAGGTGGCCAGAGAAGAGAGTTCCTGGTCGGTGAATGGCACCGTCGGCATACGAGATGTCGGCGGATACTCAACTTCAGGAAGAGGGGCGTCCGGATCAGGTGCTCCTGCTTGGGGGCCCTGTCCGGTCGAAGGATGTCGGCGAAGGAAGGGATCGGGCGTTGAGAAGTGCCCAAAATAGGTTGTGTCGGAAGTTGGGTTTCGCCAAAAGAAGCATTACCCAAAAGTGGTTGGCTAGCGCCCAGGGAGGAGAGGGGCTGAAGGAGGAGGGGACTGGGTTGTGCCCAGAAGAGGGATGGGTGCCTCAAGGGTGAGACCAGAAGGCACGACATCTCCAATCCCAGGCTGGAGGAGTGTATGCAGTGGGAGGTGTGGCTAGCATGTGCCCAGAAGGGACGGCTGATGGGAGGCACAGGTGGGCCCAGAATGCGACAAAGGCGAGTCCGGGTGACCGACGACGCAACCCGACGGACGCAGAAGCCCGGCCGAGTCGAAGAGCAGCATCACATCGACAGTCGAAGTAGGCGCAGGCGTAGAGGATGGGCGCGGGTGGTAGGGGAGGAGGTGGGTTGTGCCCACTCTCGGCACAAACGGAAGGGGTAGGTGGGAAGCCCTATGTAGATGGGTTGCGCCCACTTGAGGCACAAGGAGTAGGGGGAAGCCCCCAGCCAAAAGTGCGCGGAAGCCTGCAAGGAGGACGAGGGGAGCTGTGGAGCGCCCACCCCAGGCACAAATAAAGGAAGAAGATCGGGGCCCACTTCAACTGTGCCATAAGTGGCGCCCAAAGAAGCAGCAACCCCCGCACCAAAAGGTGCGCAGCTAAACGGCAGAAGCACGTGGCTTGGGGTGCCACAATGGTTGACTGTGCCAGATGGGCGCACGATCCCCAACCAGTGGGCTAGACCCGAGGGAAGCACGTGGCCCCCTGCAGGCTGTCTCCCTGCAAAATTAAAAAAATAAATTTCAGGAAAAGGAGGACGGGAGGGCGGTGGGGGACCCAAGGAGGGTGGGAGGCGGCTCTGGTCTAGCAGCTCCGGGAGTATGGCATCGGACCAGCAATGAGACCCTGAGGGTAGATGGAGCGGCAACCTGGGGGTCGTAGGAGGATGACGTAGAGGCTGGCCGGGAGTGGACGGTGGGGGAGGGGAGGATGTGGGGAGCCGGATGGGGATGAGGGCAGAGGGAGGAGGATGGGGGAGGTTGACGGACGGACGGCGATGAGAAAAGTGCGGGGGAGGAGGAGAGAGACGCTGGATCGGAGGGGAGCCCAAGAAAGGCGAGGAGGTTGGGCGGGGTCGAGGCCATGGAAAAGAAAGGGGGGCTGGGGATAGCCGAACGCCGACGCTGTCCCCAACGACGGACGGAGGCGGCTACCCTAGCTGGGGCGCAGTGCCCCGAGAGCACACGACTGGGAGAGCAGCGGAGCCAGCAACGGAGTCATTATATATATATAAACTAAATTTTCTTATTCGTTTTCGATTTTTGACGAAAACCGAAACCCAAAACCGAAATCTAAAAAGAAAATTTAATATTTTTAAAACCGAAACGAATTTTTTTAAAACCGAACTGAATATCTTTTTCAGTTCGGTTTGATTCGATTTTCGGTTCAAAACCGAATAATGCTCACCCCTACCAATAATACTGTCCTAAGTCCCGGTACATCTTAGTTCCTCTGGGATGAATAGAGTAAGTCAAACTGTGTGCTTCCGTCGTCAACTCCTGCTATAGCTCTCCATTAGGAACATAAATACGATCACCACATCGCAATGTTCCATCGGGATGAATCCCCAATCCCGTCTGCTCTCCTGCTTCAGTCCTCTCTCTAAGCCGTCGAAATCTGCATCCGTGGGCCATGTCGCCTTGATCCTCTCTACTAGCGATGATTGTACTTGGAGATTAGCTAATACACCATCCGCTCCAGGCAAAACTACCTCAATACCAAGTTGCTGCAAATATCTAATCAACTCTCTCTGTGTGGTCAAGAAATGAGGCATGGGCTTACGGCTTAATGCGTCTGCCACAACATTAGCCTTATCCAGATGATAATGTTGCTCGATCTCGTAATCTTTCATCAACTTCAACCAACGTCGTTGTCACATATTTAACTCTTTTTGTGTGAACATGTACTTGAGGCTCTTATGATCAGTGTCGATATCTATCTTCTCGCAGTACAAGTAATGTCTCCATAACTTCAAAGCAAAGATAACCGCTACGAGCTTTAGATCGTGGGTCGGGTAATTCTTCTTGTGCACTCTCAACTATCTTGATGTATATGCTACTACATGACCGTGCTGTATCAATACGCATCCTAATCCCTTCTCGGATGTATCGATGTAGATCACGAATCTTCCTGGGCCCAATATTAGTGTCATGATAGGTGACGTGGTCAAGCGCTTCTTCAACTCGTCGAAAGCATTTTGACACTCGTCTGCCATACAAACTCCTGATCCTTGCAAGTTAGTCGAGTCATAGGCCCCGCTATTCGAGAGAAATATTATATGAACCTTCGATAATAACCCGCAAGTCCAAGAAAACTTTTTAACTCGAAAGCTGATGTAGGAGCGGGCCATGCCTTGACTGCTGTGATCTTCTTCGGATCTACTGATATGCAGTCTCCAGTGATGATATACCCAAGAAATAATACCTCCTTGAGAAAGAAATCACATTTTCTAAGCTTCACAAAAAGTCGCTCATTCCTCAAGGTTCCCAAAAAAATTCGTAGATGCTGCTCATGCTCCTCTTAGCTTTTAGAGTAAATCAAGATATCATCTATAAAGACGACTACAAATTTGTCCAAGTACTGGTGAAATTATTTGTTCATTAAGTTCATGAAAACTGCAGGAGCATTGGTCAAACCGAAAGGCATGACCAAGAACTCGTAGTGTTCATACCTCGATCGAAATGCTGTCTTCGAAATATCTTCCTTCCGAACCTTCAGTTGGTGATAGCCCGATCGTAAGTCGATCTTGGAGAATAATTTTGCTCCACTCACTTGATCGAACAGATCGTCTATACATGGCAAGGGGTACTTATTCTTTACCATCACTGTATTCAAGCCTCTGTAGTCGATGCACATACGCACTGTCCCGTATTTCTGAGGCACAAAAAGAATGGGTGCTCCCTATGGTGACGCACTGGTGCGAATAAAGCCTTTCACCAATAAGTTGTCAATCTGTGTCTTCATCTCTACCAACTCCTTCAGTGCTAGTCGCTATACTCGAGATGAAATAGGCTCGGCTCCCAGAATAAGTTCAATACAAAATTCGATATCTCTGTCTGGCGGCAGTCACGGTAAATCCTCGGGGAATACATCTTCGAACTCAAAGATGACAGGGTGTTGAGGGGTATCATGCATCATCATATGAATCCCTAATGTGGGTGCATCACGACTCTCTCATTCTTCTTTGGTGAACTCGAACTCTATCCCATTCGGTGGTTTAAAGATGATATTGCCCCTATGGCAGTCTATCAGAGCAAAATGTTGGCTCAGCAAGTCCCTTTCGAGAGCCACGTCAAACATAGGCATAGAAAATACAAGGAGTCATGCTCTCATCTCTCTACCACGTATCACTACAGGATAAAGTCTACAAACACCACTAACAGGTACAACTCCTCTTCGGTAAGGATTCTAATGTTCTTAGATAAGGGTGTGATGGAAATGCTGTGTCTAGTGGCAAAACTAGTGGCTATGAATGAATAAGTGGCTCTAGTGTTGGACAAAGTAATAAAAGGAAATGAAGTAACTAAAACCATACCCGCTATGACCTCTGCCTCGGTCTCTATATCCTGAAGGACAAGCGTGAATGCCTGCCCATAATTCTCTCCTGGGCCCTGAGCTCAGGCCTTGTTGTACTGTACGCCTTGAGGAGGCAATGGTAGGCGAGGTGCTCCTGCTGCAGGCCGTGGTGCTGGAAGTGGTGGGGCCGTAGGCCTCAAGTCCTGATGTGCATGTTCTAGTGCCTGCTGCTCGGGGCAATCTTTGTCCATGTGCTATCTTGATCCACATCTCATACATAATCCCAGGCAAAGTCGACAGTTATTCATAATATGACCTAGCTTTTTACAAAAGTTGCAAGTGGGCTTCTGGTAGGGTATTGTCCTCTTCTGGTACTGTCCTGTGGGCCTTCTGATGGGTCTACCCTGGCTAGCTCTAGTCGGTTCAACTGCTGGTGTATGGCGTCTCGATGTCTGCTGCTGCTCCTTGCGAAGAATCTTCTGAGCATAAGCTTCTTCCAAGACAGCTAAATGGGAGACTCGACTGTGTAGTCGTACATGTCTTGAGCTCTGGTGCTAGCCCCTGATGGAATCTTCTCTCTTTCTTTAACTCTGTCAGAATCAATCCCTCACCAAATCTACTCAGGCGATTGAACTCTGAGTCATACTCACCAATTACCATATTTCTTTGCTTCAAATGAAGGAACTGGTCATATAGACCGTCTCAAACAAGAATAGGGAAGAATCTCTCATAAAATGCATCATAAAATTGCTTCCAGGTAATCTCAGTGCCTAATAGTCTCTCTTTCTCTTTCTACCATTGGTGAGCATTATCTTCTAATAGTAGGTCCACTATATCATCCAATCTTGAGCTGGCAACTGGGATGCCTCAATAGCTTCTCTGTACTAATAAGCCATTGTGACACCTCTAGTGGCTTCTCCGTTCCTCTGAAGGCCTTGGGGTTCATGTCTGTGAAGTTCTTGATAGAGCCTTCATAAGGATGCAGAGCCGGTGCTGGTGTTGTTATCGGTGTCGGAGGTGGAGGTGGAGGTCTAGCCAATACTTCCATCATAGTCTGTCTCCTCAGCTCAGTCTGATGCCATTGAGCCTGCATCATGGCATACATATACTAGGAAGTAGGGCTCCCATCAGTCGGTGGTGGAGGCATCCGAGGTCCCGATTGTGGTAGAAACTACGGAGAAAATGGTGGTGGTAGAGGCAATGGTACATTCCCTCCTGGTGGCACGATAGTGGTCTGCCAAGCCTGGCTGATTGGGGGTGCTATGATCTCTGGGTGCACCGTCGTCAGAGTCGTAGTAGGCTGTGACTGTCCTGGCTGGTATAGTGTTGCCGAAGTCATCGAAGGATTTTGTCCCTCCGGGGTAGCCTCTTCACTAGATATGAGGGCCAAGAAAGAAGTGCATTGGCTTCTTAGATTCATACTGTTGGCATGAAGAAAGTATGATGATATTAGAAAAGGTTAGATATGAGGTAATTCAAGTAGTCAAGGAAATTTGAATAGCTTGGAGGTCAAATGAGGTAGTAGTTCTGGATGAGATACTATTTATATTCCTATATGCAGGCCTGTTAGGAACAGTCATGTAACCCGACAATATTTTTTGACCTGCATGGGCCACTACAAAAATATGTAATGCCCCAGTCCCAAAATACTTAGGACCGAGTACGTAGACATGCCAGCTGCACATATACGAAGAATACTCCAATATATGGAATCCTCGTATACGTACATAAGCTATAAATATAAAATAATTACAGGCCAGAATATAATCATCTAATCTCATCACAGCTCAACATAGAAGATAATAGAGTCCAAATAATAAATGAGTGTAGCAAAAAGATAGCCGGGTGGACATACCCTCTCCAAACAGCTATGATAAATAGTCTCAACGATCGGAGTCCAACCTCTGCAAAATAGAAAGAAAAAAATATAAAAAATGTCCACTAAAATGTCTCAAAGAATCAATAAGCAAGAAATCAGTGGGAGATGCCTCGTCATCAATGTAGGATGGATCAAGTGCCACTCCGTACTCATGCTGGAATTATCTAATCCTGGAGAGATGATCAGGTCCTCAGAGAGACGTAACAAGATACAAGAAACACCATTCCATATAAACTGTGATATATAATAGAGAGTAAAAGGGAATGCATGCAAAAGGGTTCCTAACCATTCTACAGTGAATATGTAGTTGAGATACAATCCTTCGACGCTTGAGCCCTGCATGATAATAGGATCCAGTATAGTCCCCTCTTGGGCACCAGTAACCAAGCGCATAACGTTCAAGAACGTCAGTGGCCAACCTGAAGGGGTAAGCATACTCGTATCTCTAGTGGAGCTTCCAGGTTAAAAGAGAAAGTGTAATAGAAGCCAATACATCAGGTATTGTTCTCCCCACCGAATTCCTATTATCGTCATCTCCATGTCTAACATGAACCTCTAGTAACCGCCAAGTCTACTAGCATGCAATTCTATTGGCAGTTACTCCTATCCGTCGTACGCCTCAGACGTATCAGTGGCTAGACGACTACGCGAGTACATGTCCTACATGTGACTTACAACATGTCATAAAGAATGTGTTAAGGCCGTATAAGATATACCAATACCTCATCATTAATGGGTGGTCACTAGGCTGAGTCAATGCAAGAGAATAAAACAAAACAAGTAAAACGACCGATATTGTCGTCTGTACCGAAGTGTGACTTGGATACACAATGATATAATACTAAAAGTAAATAAGTAATGCTGAACATAAATAACTGAAAATAAGAATAGTAAATCACAAAGTAAGGTGGCAAGGTATCTTGCCTGGCAGTGCAAAAATAGCAACTCCAAGCAATCAATCACGTCAGCAAGAAATCTCAAAATCCACGAATGGCTCCGGATGCTGAAACAAACATCAAGAACATTCTCGATGTAAAAAAATATATCTAGGAAATACCTGTCCAAAAGTCCAATTCTGGAATAGGGGCAGAATCTTAATTTTTGGTCAAAATAATATCTATCGTTGGACCCGTTTTGCACCAAAATGCGTGCCAATATCTATGGTCTCTAAAGTTATCAATACATGTCTATGGGTTCGGTTTAAGGAGGCGAACCAAACCGTATGTCCAAATTTGGATTCCGGTAGGCGGTGTACAATTTCGTCCATTGGATCGGGTCACGGGCCCGTCAAATAGGCGTTCCGATCGACCTTCTCAGAATCGGACCAAACTTAGCACACGGGACAAGAATTTTGATACGATCCTGTTGCGTAAGTTTCATCTCGAACTGGCGACTGTACACAAAGTTATGGCTAAGTTTGTAAAAGGTCAATACGGGGTATCTTGACAGATATACACTGATTTTGTCGCACACATACAAGAAAATCGAGTTCCGTCAGTTCCCACACGTCGGCAATATCCATACGCACCTTTCAATGCGCATAGTACATGACCATGTCACCCAGTTTGTAGGGATGCATGCCGTATCGGACAGATTTTCGTAAATTTTTTAGTTTTTTAAAACAGTTTTTCTTTGATCTTTCAAATCAAATAACTTCCTGCATAATAATCGAAAAGTTGATCTAACATGTGTGTTTAAATCTTGTTTATATTGTCTTCGACTATTTTTAACTAGTTTGTCAAAAACTCTAATGTTCTGTCCCTAAATTGTCTTCCAATTTGGGTTTTGAAACTTGTTTAATACACTGTTGATCGACAGTTTTCGCTCGACTTGTCGTCGAGTTTGCGGCTAATCCAGGGGACGATATCGAATTACCTTTGAAGGGACTTGAAGAGGGTTACAATGGCTCTCTATATAATCTCGAAAAAGCAAAAATGATTGTATGTGCACAAAGATACATGAAGGCGAAGTGGGTTACCTGGGAGATTTCGAAATAGAGTACTCTCTGTTTTTTGTCGATCGACGACTATGTACGGTGGTCACGGCGGTACGGTGGTGGCGGCAGGCGTTTGGTCACGGTCGCAAGGGTGTAGGGGAGGTACTGGAGTCGACGTTCGTGTTAGGGGATGAGCCTCGACATAACTTTTGTGAGTAATCTAGGGTTCGTTCGAATATATATATATTATATATATATATATATATATATATATATATATATATATATATATATATATATATATCCCGCCCCCGATGGACGTGCTGCTCCAAGACATCGACTTCTCGGTCCCCACCGACGGGCAAGCCATCCGGATCCCCTTCTCCACCGACGAGATTTCCTCCCTCTCCCACTCCTTCGCGAAGACCTTCGTCCTGAAGTTCCAGTCAGGATGCCCGAAGATTGTTGCAGTACAAGAAGCCATTACAGGTTGGGGACTCACCTCAGCGTACAAAGTCGCTCTACTTGACCAGAAACACTTATTTCTATACCTTACATCGAATAATAACTTTATGTGGGCCAAGGGTACCACCACCATAGGCAAACAGACCGTCAAAATAGCCAAATGGCCCCCTTCCTTCAATCCTAAGGTTGATTCGACCGTGATCTCTGCTTGCATCACTCTCCCCAATCTACCACTCATTTGCTTCATCCCGACAGCCCTCAAAAGGATCACGAGCTCCTTTGGGACTCTCGTTGCCATCGCGGAGGAAACCAGCACCCTTGCCAAAGGTAACTACGGTAAGATCTGCATGGAACTAGATATCTTTACGGAACTGCCAATGGAGGTCCAGCTCGATCTTGGAGGCAGGTCGCATTCACAGGCGCTGGTGTTTGACAACAACATTATTTTCTGTCGGCATTGCCAACTGAGAGGACACCTTTCTAAGTTCTGCTTTAAAGCTCACCCTGAGCTTCAGAGGCCAGGACAGCGTAAAACCCACCATACTAGTCGACTCAAATCGGATCACCATCCTCCACCCTCTCTCGTCCCAACTCCAGCCCCTCCCACACCCTTTCCCCACTCAGCACGACCCCCACTAGCCCTAGCTTATACTCTCAAGCCCGAGCGACACCCTTAGATATCCAGGCTATCATGCCATACATCTCAAAGACCATCCCGTTACACAACTTGTTCCACGCAATATCCTTCGACAACGCAGAGACGATCCCGTCCTCATAGCCCTCAACGAGCAGCTCCTCGGACAAAGAGATAGCCTCAGAGGACCCTGACCCCACCCATCCCTCAACTACAACAGAGGAACTCAAGAAAGGAAGAGATCTTCTGGCAATCCTCAGAACGGACACCGCCAACAGATTTATACAAGCGGAGGAAGCAAGCTTTCTAGATCCAACCAACCCCCTCTGCGCCCTGCACGAAATAGAGACAGAAGACACTAATCAGTCGAAAAGCTCCGAACTCAACATCCAAAATTAGCACGAAGAAAATGCAGGCTACTCCACAGAAATCATGACAGTATCCAAAAAAACCCTAAACCAAAAAGAGAAAAACACCAGAAAGGCGGCGGCTATGACCACAAGATCGGCTACGAACCTACACAATCCCCCCACCCCTCCCCCCTGGTGCTTAACATCCTCTCATGGAATGTTCATGGGATTGCTAACAAACCCACTATGAACAGGATTATTAGTCTGAAGAAACTCCACCGGATCGACATAATGATCATCATAGAACCCAAAGTCCCTAAAAAGAAACTCAAAGGTTTCCAACTCCAACTAGGATTCCAATCTGCGATTGCCGGATGCAACGACATCTGGATCCTCTTCTCCGCCAATGTCAAATTTGGGGCCATCCACGACTCCAGACAATCCCTTTTCTACTGGATTGAACACCCCACCCTTCAACATCGTTCTCGACTTTCGGCGGTGCATGGAAGCTGCGACATCATCGATCGCAAGAGGCTCTGGTATACTCTTTCGACCACTCACCACCATCACAACAACCTCCTGTGGATTTGCGTAGGCAACTTCAATATCATATCAAACCGAGATAAGAAATCCGAGGGCCGGCCACCCCGCCCGGCAACTTTGGCGGATTTTAACGCCTTCATCTTTAACGCCCATCTGCTCCCTTTACCCTTTTTTGGCAATGCATTCACCTGGTATAACAGGTAGGAAGGAGCCTGGCGTCAGTACTCTCGCCTCGATCGTGCTCTCATCAATAATTATTGGGCAGATTTGGGCCTCATCTCCAACCTCTCTCACCTAAATACCACAGAATCAGATCACTCCCCTCTTTTTATTGAAGTTAACAGTAACCAACCCCACATCAAAAAAGTCTTTCGGTGTCAGTCATTCTGGAGCCACCGCCCCCAATTCAAGCATATAGTCGTCGCTGCTTGGAGCTCAGCTGGCGATCCAGACACCATCGTGTGTGTCGCTGCTAAACTTAAAGTATAACACCAAATTTTCCAAATAAGGATAATTTTAAAATTTTATAATTATAATCATTTAATAATGATAGTTAAATCATATCGTAATTTTTGGTAATTTTTAATCAATTTAAAACTATTTAAAATGTTGAATGGTGATTTTGATGGTTAACTAGTGTAACCCTAGAATTGCTAAGCCTAGAGACTAACCATGACCAAAGAAGACTAGTCATGTTATTAGGATGACTAATTACAACTTTTAGCCTAGGGGTATTTTGGACATTTTGACAATTTTGTAAAATTGTAATTTTGATTAATTAAATATTGTGCTAATCTTTTACTTAAGCGTTAACCTAGAAGTTTAACCTAGTCTAGATTAGCCTTGGGATTAGTATATTGATTAGGGTAACCTAGTCTTGACAAGGTAATAATATCTAGATATTCTAGGTAAGATATTACTCTTAGGATATTTGTGAAAAAGTTAGCCCTATGACTAGTTGAACCAATCGGAGAGCTTGGAATTGGGTGGACAACTCTTAGCCACACATCTAGACCTAAAACCTAACCTTAATTGATCATTGGCAGCCATCAAATACCCCCTCCCCTTCCTATAAAGTCTCATTATCAAAGCCCCTTGCCTCTTTTACTTTTTGCTTAGAACCCTAAAAATTCTTCTCCAAATTCCTTTCCCTAATATCCAAATCAAGCCCAAATTGGCCCTAATCAATTGCATCATTACCCTCTACCATAGTGTGAGCTAGTAGGGACTTGCTAGCTAGGATTGGAATTGCTTTTATCAATTAAAATTCAAAGGAGAACCCTCAACCTCACCTTTCTCATTGAGATTCATTCTCAATAGGTAAATCCCATGAAACCCTTGTAAAATTATGTTTTATTTTCATAGATGCATGCATATAGGTATACCCTAGCTGTAGGGATAGTTTGGTGCTAGGTTGTGTCCATTTCGTGTCCGTATCAGACACGTATTAGTGAATTTAACAACGTGTTCGATGAAATGATTGTGAGAATTAAATGGTGTTAATTTCAGAATCTATTTGAATGGAAATTTAGGTTATTAATTGTAGATCACTAATCAACTTGACTGAGTCAAACTTAGGGTGATTTTTGTGTCCAAAACAGACACGCACCATGCACGCGCTGACACCGCACAGTGTCCTGCTACCCGATCAGCTGTGTGGACACGATACGCCACCTGGCGGCCTGCCACTTGGCATAGACCAAGGGACAGTGTCTGATAACATCCCCCTTGAGTCTCGTGTTACCTTGTGTCATATCGGAGGAGAAATCCTACGCGCACTGGTTTTGTACACAGTCTGTGCACACACAAATTGCTCTGTGATACGGGCTTCTCGTATAGGCACGACGACACTTGGGCTCATGTCAGGGTCCTAGGAACAAAGCCCTATGTGGGGCGAACTTAGGTACACAAGCACATGTCCTAAATTGCCTTGTGTCATGTGCACGAGGACACGGCACGCGTGCACGAGCCTGTGCACGAATTGTGCACCACGGTGTTCCTGTCTGTGTTTTGATGCATTTGGACACTTCGTATCCACTCTAGTAGATACGAATGACACCCCTTAGACACGTGAACACATGGTTAACACACCTATATGCCTGTTTGTTTAATTCAATGGTTTAAATTTAGTTTTTGAAATGTAAAGTTTACGTATCAATGTCTTTGTTCAGTTGGGTTTTTGTGAAACTGTCAGTTAATATATGAACCCATTTCCTGAATTGGAATGCTAAATTAGTTTAGAATTTAGGTTGTATATAGATATGTGTGACTGCTGTTAACATAATTTACACCTGTTTAAATAACCGAGATTCACAGTTGAATGAAATACTTGAGATTTAAATTATGTGGACTGAAATGGCTAACTAAGATTTCATATGTGAATGAATTGGGTTTAGATTCATTGATTAAAGATTAAATGCCTGAGATATCTGAGATTTAGTGAACTGAAATAGGTTTGTGATTTCTGAAATGTCACTACATGTCATATATTTGATTCCTATGCAAAACAAGAGTTGGATTGAATGTGGAGAAAACTGAAATGCTGAAACTGAGATTTCAGTTGTGAATAAATGGGATTTTGATTTTCTAATATTGAATAGTTAACTGAGATGTAGTTAACTGAGATTTCATTCATGATTAAGTTGGGTTTTGATCTTAAATGGTTAATGCTGAAACTGAGATTTCAGTTGAGAATAAATCGGGATTTGAATGTGTTAAAACCTAAGATTTCAAGAATGATGAAATGTTGTATACTGAAATGAAGTGAATCTTGAACTAAATGGTAGGATGAAACCTGGGATTTAACCTAATATAGAGCTGAAATTGGATTGACATTACCTATGTAATGTCTGAGATTAATTAGGAAGTTAAACCTGAGATTTAAATCAACGTGAACTGAAATGGGTTTTGGTCTCAATTGGACTGAACTAGTGTGTTCCTGAGATTTCAGGAATAATTGACATGTTTTAAATTGAAATGGAATGGTAGTTAGAATGTTAACTGGTTTTTGCCATGAGATAATTGAGTTAGATTAAATGTTAAACCCCATGCCATGTGCTCTTAAACCCTTACTTATATTCCATAGTCCAAACATACACACACACACATTTCACTTTCTAAATTTCCTTCTTCCCTTTTCAATATATATATGTATATGTATGTTCACATATATCTAGCTTTCCTACATAATTATATAACATGGAATATTTGAGTGACATCTATATATGCAATATAGTGTATATATTATAAATGAGTATTGTATAAGTAGGGTTGTATTGGTAATGGTGTATAGGCCTAGAGTTATAGTGTTGACTTACAGTTGACCAAACCCTAGGGTTGACCAAGTTGACTTAGATCTAGTTTGACCTAGAAATCATGTAGTTTGTATTGTAGCTTTTAATTTCCTTGTATTGAACATGTCATAACCCATATTACTCTATTTAGGACATTGTGACTCTGTTGCAGACATCTGATATTATACTACTCTTTTCAGAGTATCAGGCGAGCACATTCTCTGATAGTTCTTTCATTTAATTATCAATTACTGTACTTCAGTTCTAGTTAGTTCTATTTGATTCTCTGTTACAAACACGATTCGATATTACTGGATCCATTTCATACGACACTCATTTATTCATGTCTGGCCTCTATTTCTGGAACCACTACTGGAATCACCTACTGGAATCACCTACTGGAATCACCAACTGGAATCACCCTGGAATCACTTACTGGTATCATTTATGTTTTGGCTGGACTTGTACTATTTTCGTGTCGGGTTATGGATTCACTTGTACTTGTTGGACGGGGAAATATTGGAGTAGACATGTAAATATTCCCAAATACTGGAACCACTCCCTTGGAATTATACTGGAATGATAGCCATCCTATACTTGGCCGAGTGTGCGATGTGCCGTATTACCTACAGCCGTTTACATGTCGATCTCGATATTTTAAAACACACTGTTAGAGTATTGTCTGGACTCATCCTGGAATCATTGATCATTGTCTGGACTCATCTTGTACGGGAATCATCTGGTATTATATTTACATTGTCTGGACCTATACTGGGTTTACACTTGACACATATTATACTGTCTGGACGTATATCGTGTTACTGTAGTTCAGCTAGATCATATTTTACAGTCTTCATTGCCATGCTTCTCCTCTTGTTTAGTTACCTTACTTTTCTTATACCTTAACTGTTTTTCTACATCATTACTCGTACAAACTACCATGTTCATCAATATAACTGTCTATAACTGCGTTCTTTGTCATTTACTTAGGATTTCTTGATGAATTGTACTCGTTCCTGTCCTGACTGGACCAGTTGAAAATATTACAGATGATTGCCCTGAGGACATTTGCCCTACTTGCCTTGGAGCAGGAGATGGCTTAGCTACCTTTAGCCCCGACACTCAGGAGTGATCGGGAGAATAGCTAGTAGACTGGTTTAGTGTTCATGTTTTAGAACTTGAATTGTAATAACTTGAGATACGAGTTTGTATTTGAGTTTGTTTGAGATATTATTATTTAGTAGTTATAATTGTTGTTGTTTAGTCTTAGTTATAAACTTCTGTGTTATCATATCGTGCTTAGACTGTGATTGAGATTTCATTATATCTATACTTATCCTCCGTTCGGAGTTCAGATTTGACAAGTACATTATATAATTGTGTGAGTTGCTGATTAGATAGTAACCTAGGACAGCGTTCTACCGCCAATACTGCGGCGTAGGCTGGACGCTGTTACGTAGCCGTACCCTCACAGTGGGTGCGGGTCGTGACACGTTTTTGTGGTAGCCCATATAGGTCGAGTTTATGTAGTGGTATTCGAACTAGAGTATCACTACAGCCTGCGATAGGATTGAGAGATAGGCTTTAACGAAGAGGTACTCAATCACAGTTAGGAAAATTCTGCTTCAAATCATGCCATCTACATATCGTACTGATTTGCCTTATTTGAAATGAACTGTCCTCCTTTGATTATATCGATTCCTGCTCAGTATTGACTTTCTTGTTCGATTTGTCTTCAGATGGTGGAGACACGATCACATCGCTCTAGTACAACAGCCGCTGGAGAGGGGTCTGCCACCTCTCGTCCAGTACGGCAGGATGCTGGGACTGTAGCACCTTCTGTTCCTGATCATACAGGAATGACTGCAGTTATTAGGGGTATGCCTCCACCTGTTCAGAGGATGTTCCAGTCATCCCTGAGATGTTTCAGCAGCAGCATCAGCAGCCACCTGCAGGATTAGTTGATGTTGTCCACCTGTTTTACTTTGTGGAGAGGATTCCAGTGTCCTACCAGCAGCAGCAGCAGCGCCAGACTGCCGACTTTCGTCAGGGTATAGACGAGGCTCACCAGCTGGTCAGGACGACAGTGGAGATGGTTACCGTATAGCCACAGGGAGGACAGACACATTAGTTGTTGACACAAAGTCACAGTCAACCAAATATTGACTACATTGACCAAATAATACTTGTATTAATTCAATACGACACACGACGACTGCATTCAGTTCAAGACAGATGACAGCTCAGTCTTCAGCTCTCAGTGTGTTCTGGAGTCTGTATTTTATGATTTCATTGAGTCTAGATTTATGTACTCTGAGTTATGCTGAGCTCTTGGAACTTAGTCTACAAGCCTACCCAAAATCCCAAGCTCCACCAAAACCAAATTGCCCACAAGTCCCTCTTAGGACCATTCTGTGCTCTGGAGACAGAGTTCGGGCCGAACTCTGCCTCCACACAGAGTTCGGGCCGAACTCTGTCCCCTAGAAATCAGGAACCCTAATTTTAGGGTTAGCTGTTTGCTAGCTGTCCAACGGCCAAATTTTTGAATTTCCTTACCCGAATTCTGGCCGAATTCTGTCCCTAAAATCAGTATAAATAGGGCATGAATTCTCTCATTTTGAATCACTCAATCTTCTCTTCTCTTCTCTCCTACAAGCTCTATAAGCCATACCCTTCTCATCTACTAGCCACAAGCCTCCTAAGTCTCGAGTGCTCAGCATCTCTCATTTAGGATTCTTGTGCAAGAGTGAAGAAATCGCTTGGACAATTCCAAGCAATCGCCACTGCGATTCTCTGTAAGAAGTTGACGTGCTCTTCTGAAGTAAAGGCACGGGTTGTAAGCTACTATTTCACAAATAGTGGATTTAATCCTGAGCTAGAGTTCTCAGGCCTGGACTAGTCCTCCACGAGGGAAACCAGGTTAAAATTGCTGTGTTTGCGTATGCTCTCTTGTCTTTCATTTACATTCCGCATTTTACTCTGATTATTCATTGTTAGTGAAAGAGTTAATTTTTAATTGGTCATTATACATATATACTCTATTCACCCCCCCTCTAGAGTTGCCAAACTGTTCTTCAATTGGTATCAGAGCTCTGTTCTCTTTATAAGGACTAACATCCTAAGAGCTGATCCATGGCAACCACACAATCCTTGATCTCCAATCATGGTGAAGGTCAGTCCACTCATAGGCCTCCCCTATTTGATGGGACTAACTACACATATTGGAAAACAAGGATGAGTTTTTATCTGAAGTCTCTAGACTTTGACCTGTGGACTGTCGTAACTGACGGTTACAAAAAGCCCGCCAGAATAGTTGTCGATGGTGACCTCATTGAGAAGCCACACGACAAATATTCTGTCGAGGAGAAGAAACAGGCAAGTCTAGATGCTAGGGCTATTAATGCTTTATTCTGTGCTATAGACAGGAACGAGTTTAACAGGGTCTCTATATGCACCACTGCTCATGAAGTATGGAGACTTCTGGAAGTGACGCATGAAGGAACCACTCAAGTCAAGGAATCAAAGATAAGCCGTCTCACTCAAGAGTACGAAGCCTTTAAGATGAAGCCAAATGAGACGATCACTCAAATGTTTACAAGATTCCTCGACATCATCAACCCGTTATCCTCGCTTGGTAAGCAGTACTCAAACCATGAGAAGATCCGCAAGCTACTCAGAGGGTTACCAAAGATTTGGAACCCTAAGGTGACAGCCATCATAGAAGGAAATGATCTCACAAGTATGTCTATGGAGACTTTGATGGGCAAGCTCATGACTCACGAGCTTGACCTCAAGGACTTCGAAGAGCCTGCTCCGAAGACCAGGGAGATAGCACTCAAAGTCCATCGACGAAAGGTTGATCACGATGAGACTGAAGACGATATCTCAGATGATGAAGACCAAGCTCTCATGGTACGTAACTTCAAGAAATTCCTTCGCTTCAATCAAAGAAAGAAGGAACCACAAGAAGACGATGAAGAAGAGCCAACTTGCTATGGTTGCAAAAAGACTGGACACGTCAGAAGAGACTGTCCGCTCTTAAAGAAGAGCAACCGGTATGAAAAGCCCTACAAGAAGAACTCATCAAAAAGATATGCCAACACAAGCATCTGGCATGAAAGCGAAGCAAGTGACTCCGAGGAAGAAAAGAACTCTCCTCAAGACAAAGCAAATGTTTGCCTCATGGCAAATTCCACCAAGGTATCAAACGAAACTTTAGATGACTTCTCTTTTGATGAACTTGGCGATGCTTTCACCGATTTACTTGATGATCACAAAAAGGTTATCGGTAAATACAAGCATGCCAAGGACAAAATCAAAAGTCTAGAAGATGAGATACAAAGAATTTCCTTGCTTCTTAATAATGTTAGAAACACATCTCCCACAAATGACACTGATGAAGTATCCAAGCTTAAATTAAGCTTACATGATGCTGAAGCACGCATTGAGCAACAAACTCAAGACATCACTACTCTCAACACATTGCTTGCTGAAGAAAAGAGTAGACACAAGATTTCTATGACTAAGATTTATGGCTTAAATATTAAGGTTGATGAATTACAAGCTGTTTCTAAAAGATTAGAAATCAAATTGGGAAAACAGGTTGCTAAACCTCAAACCCAATCACATGAGCACAACACCACTCATGCTAGTCAACCACATCACCCTCATACAGCACATAACCATGCATTTATATACACAAACTTTCACAAACCGCATGCACGTAAAAATACTCCCCATACTCATCATATTGCACAAAGACACAACCAATATCACTCTACACATAGACAAAGTCATCATACCATACCTCATCAACATGCCATGCCACGTAGACAAAATCATCATGTTATGCCACATAAGCAAAATCATCATATCATGCCACAACATCACACTATGCCATATAGACAATTTCAGCATGCCACTCCTCACAGTCAATATCATCATGCTATGACACACAGACATAATCATCATGTAACTCACTCTAAGCATAGTCATCATTACCATGCTAACTCTCTAAATCATCCTCATCCTGTTGCTCATAGATATCATTCTCATGCTCCCAGTATAAATAAAAATGCCATCTGTACTTACTGTGGAAAACATGGACACATCTCACCACAGTGTAGAATTAGAAGACTGGTAGACAAGAAAATATATGCTTGGTTTCCAAAAACTAACTTTTCAGGACCCTCGAGAAAATGGGTACCAAAGGTCACATCTACTCTTGATGTAGGTGGACCTTTCCTCCTCAACTGAGAGTAAGTGGATTCTCGATAGTGGATGCTCGCGACATATGACGGGAGACGCAAATCTTTTTGCATCACTATCGATGAAAAGAGAAGGATACGTATCCTTCGGTAACAATCTCAAAGGGCACATAATAGGTAACGGTATCATTGGTCATCCTCCTTCTCCTGTTATAAAGGATGTCTGCCTAGTGACCGAGTTAAAGCATAACCTGCTCAGCATTAGCCATCTTGCTGATCATGGATATGATATTAACTTTGGACAAAACTGTTGCTACATCTACGATAGGTCAACAGGAGACATTGCTTTTGAAGGGAAAAGAGAGGACAATATATATATTTTCTATCTCTCTATAAATACTAACAATGCAGGTAGATGTTTATATGCCCACAAAGACGAACGACTACTTTGGCACCAGCGTCTCGGTCATGCCAACATGGATGCTATATCCAGGCTTTCTACCAAGAAGCTAGTGAGAGGATTGCCTGACATCACATTCAAAAAGGACACGGTATGTGCCGAATGTGAACTAAACAAGGCAACTAAATCCTTATTTTATTCCATCAACTCTGTAAGTACTACTAGACCCTTGCAATTACTCCATATGGATTTATTTGGTCCTAGTAGAATAGCTAGCCTTGGTGGCAAACTATATGCTTTTGTTATTGTTGATGATTTTTCGAGATTTACTTGGGTTTTCTTTCTCGCTAATAAGAGCGATGCTATCTCTGTTTTCAAAGTTTTTGTAAATAAAGTTCAAAACGAAAAAGGCTACATGATTACTCGAATCCGAAGTGATCATGGAGGCGAATTCGTAAATTCAGATTTTGAAAGTTTTTGTAATGCAAATGGTTTTGATCATGAATTTTCTTGTCCTAGAACTCCTCAACAAAATGGTGTTGTGGAGCGGAAGAATAGGACTCTTGGCGATATGGCTAGAGTCATGTTGAATAAATTTTCTCTTCCGAAATATTTTTGGGCAGAGGCTGTAAGTACAGCATGCCACATTTTGAATAGGGTGCTTATTCGTCCCATTTCGAAGAAAACACCCTATGAGCTTTGGTTTGGGAGAACCCCAAATGTTTCTTATTTCAGAGTTTTTGGCTGCAGATGTTTTATCCTTAACACCAAAGACAACTTAGGCAAATTTGATGCCAAAGCTGACGATGGTATCTTTCTTGGTTATGCTGCCAAAAGTAAGGGATATAGAGTTTTCAATAAACGCTCACTTATTGTGGAGGAGTCAACTAATGTGACTTTTGATGAAGATAACAGTGCAGTAAGTACTCTTGATGATGATGTTGTGCCATCAACTTCCTCTATTCCAATGAATACTTCAACTGAAACTAATTCTCTGGAGGGTTTGCCTAAGAAATTCTCATTCAAACCTTCTCATCCAAAAATTTAGTCATAGGTGAAGTTTCACGTGGAGTTACTACTAGATCATCATTAAGAGACTCTGTTGCTAGCACTGCCTTCATTTCACAAGTAGAGCCTAAAAACATTTCTGAAGCTTTTACTGATGAATTTTGGATCTCTGCTATGCAAGAAGAACTCAACCAATTTGAGAGAAGCCAAGTATGGGAACTAGTTCCTAAACCGGCTAATCACTCAATAATTGGTACCAAATGGGTGTTTTAGAAACAAAGTAAATGAAGATGGTTCAGTCACACGTAACAAAGCTCGTCTAGTAGCTCAAGGATACAACCAAGAGGAAGGTATCGACTACGATGAGACATATGCTCCTGTTGCTAGACTAGAATCCATTCGGATGCTTTGTGCTTTTGCCAATCATCAGAACTTTAAATTATTTCAAATGGATGTTAAAAGTGCTTTCATGAATGGCTTTATTAAGGAGGAAGTTTATGTCAAACAACCCCCTGGCTTTGAAAATCACAAATTTCCCGACCACGTGTTCAAGCTAAAGAAAGCGCTTTATGGCCTTAAACAAGCTCCCAGAGCTTGGTATGAAAGGCTAAGCAGCTTCCTGCTTGAGAAAGGTTTTTCTAAAGGGAAAATTGACACTACACTGTTTATCAAATCTTTCAAAGACACCATTCTATTAATTCAAATTTATGTTGATGATATTTTTTTTAGATCTACTGATGAAACTCTTTGTCAAGAATTTGCCAAGTGTATGCAGACAGAATTTGAGATGAGCTTGATGGGAGAGCTCAACTACTTTCTTGGCCTGCAAGTAAAGCAACTGACAAATGGAACTTTCATCTGTCAATCGAAGTATACCAAGGACATGCTGAAGAAGTTCGACCTTGACAACGTCAAACCAATTAGCACGCCAATGGCTACTTCAACCAAACTCGAACCAGATGAGAGCGGCAAACCTGTTGATCAACGTAAGTATCGAGGTATGATAGGCAGCTTACTTTATTTAACTGCTAGTCGCCCCGATATCATGTTTAGTGTTTGCCTATGTGCTAGATATCAAGCAAATCCTAAGGAATCTCACATGACTGCGGTTAAGCGTATCTTTCGATACCTTAAGGGTACGGTTACAGTGGGCCTATGGTATCCCAAGTCAACATCATTTGACCTCATCGGTTACTCTGATGCTGACTTTGCTGGATGCAAGGTCGACCGTAAAAGTACGAGCGGCACGTGTCATTTGTTAGGAAAGGCTCTAGTCTCATGGTTTAGCAAGAAGCAGAACTCTGTCGCACTATCCACAACAGAAGCTGTATATATAGCAGCTGGGCGTTGTTGTGCACAGATTCTGTGGATGAAGCAAACCCTTGAAGACTATAAGTTATCTTTCATGCATATTCCTATATTCTGTGACAATACTAGTGCCATAAATTTGACTAAGAACCCTGTCTGTCACTCACGCACTAAACACATTGAGATCAGACACCACTTTTTGCGTGATCATCAGCAAAATGGCACGATTAACTTAGAATTTATTGACACTGATCATCAGCTAGCAGATTTCTTTACTAAGCCACTATCCGAAGAGCGCTTTAATTTTCTTTGTCGTGAACTTGGAATCTTAGATGAAGCAGTCATAAATTGAAACTCACCTGCGTAAATATCGAGTATATTGTGATTCCTTTACAAAGAATTTGGTATGGGTACAAGCCGAAAGGGCCCTTCTGACAACAAGGCGTAAAAGCCTATGCGACACGGTGCACTAGTCTTCAGGACTACCGCTAGCTGGGATCCGGTCCCTGCAGCTAACCCATGGCAAATTTGGACTATTGAACTGCAGTATATGTCCTTATTTATTATATGGCTTGTTTCGATTTAATATTGCCTAATTGACATTTTCTAAAAGTTCATTCTACTTTCTGTATACCTCTTATTTGCATTCAACACTCTTTGTTTTCCCCGACTATCATTTTGTTTATTTATTAAACATTTTCTTCCTGACTTTTGCCTATTTTCAGTTCTGGACTATTGAACCAGAACTCGGGCCGAACTCTGCCCCTATCAGAGTTCGGGCCGAGTTCGGTACCTAGGTTCCAGAATCGGGATCTGGCTCCACCGTTGGATCTTTTCTAATCCTATGGTCAATATTTCACCCGACCAAAGACAAAGCCCTACTTTATGTCGGGATTCCTTCTCTTTCCTCCCATATTTCCTTCTTCTCCACCTCTTCCATCTTCTTCCTTCCAAACCCTAACCCTAGTTCTTGATCTAGAGGACTCTATTTCTTCTCAAAATCAAGGGAAAGGGGTTTTTCAACGTTCTCTTCAACTGTTTGACATTATTTTCAGGTATAACTCTCTCTTTCTCTCCATTTCAAGTTATCCAATTTCTTGTAAATGGCTCCACGCTTGCCCAATCGCGGGAAGAGGATCCGAACCGAGGGTGCTTCCTCTTCGAATCCTCCTCCTCCGATTGAACAAGTAGTTGAACAACACCCCATTCATCCGTTGTTCAATCCGCCGAGTCCCGATGACCCTAACACATACGACGACCGTCTATTTGTATCGCTAGACGCCTCTAATGAATGGTTTAGCGATTTTAGGACTCGTCCGGTGTTTGGGGGCCATCCCATCAATTTCACAATATTTTCTCAATATGAGTCTTTATTCCATGATCTTTGTTTGGATGCTTTAGTTGCTTCAAATTCTGTCATCTACCGTAGTGCAATCCAAATGTTCTATTGCAATTTAACTTTTGATGCAACACACATCTATTCCCGGGTTGCCGGTATTGACATCGCCTTCAATGATTCTGAGTTGGGGGATTTTCTTGATCTTGTTAATCTTGATACTTGGAATAAACTTGTGGAAGCACGTCAATTTCAATTTGTTGGCGATACTTCTCTTGAAGGATTCAAGGAGGAATTATGTGCTCCTAACATAAGTCCTCGCAAACTTATGGCCAAGCATCTCAACCCCTACTTCTATGAGCTTCACCGAATGGTTTTTAACACCATCTTACCCAAGGCTGGCTCAACAGATGAAGTCACTTATCTTGAGATCTCCGCCATATATCATCTCCACTATCGTATTCCATTCAACTTTCCACGGACTATGATGGATTGGATGATCAACTGTCGGAAGAAACCAAGAGCTTTGGTTTATCCTCTCTATCTTCCTTTAGTTTTTCGTGCTTTCATCATTCCTATCCATGATTGTCCGTTCCTGCCTGCACCTGCTTTTCTATCCAAAGCACGACGCCTTCAGCCTGTCGCTGCTTCTGAGTCATCTGAGCATTCTGCTGATGAGGAGCCTGACGCCCCTCCTTTTGGTCAGGATGCACCACCTCCACCTGCCACTCTTGAGTCCATTCAGACCATGCTCCGGGATCGTTTTACTCTTGAGGACGATCGCTGGACACAGCTGGACTATCGTACCACTCTGCAGATGAGTGCTCTCGGCAACTCTCTGCATGATATCCGGTACTCTCTGTCTCAGCATCTGCACATTCCCATGGAGAGGGATCCAGCGCGCGCGGGTTATCGCATTGATGATCCGTGGGTTATGCGTTACATGGATCCGGATGATGCTTTTGTGGACCCTCGTCGCTCCTTCCATGGTCCATCAGATGTTCCAGGACCTTCTCGTGCTCCATGATGGAGACTGGCTACTATCTGCTGCTGCTACTACTGATGATGGTCTTAGTTACTTTTGCTTTCAGTTATTTAGTTTATCATGGATTTATGTAGCTGGTTTTATGTACTCTGTTTATGAGTTGGCCACTTGGTTTGGTGGATGACATTATCTATCTTTATTATCATTCTCTGTCAGTGCTTATTTTGCTTAAAATTATACTGTTTCTTCTCTTAGTGTGGTTGCATTACTATTCATTGCTTCTTATATTGCTAACTGCCAAAAGGGGGAGAAACATATGTATATTTTTGTTTTGGGAAACTATTACTGGTTCTATGCATTCGTATATCTGTGTATATCTGTGCTTCTTGCTCTGGAAAATATTATCTATCAGATCACAGGTACTATGCATTTTGTACGGGAGAGAGCTATAGTTTCTAGTTTCTAGCTCGACACCGCTCATGATTTATGGGGGAGCTATTTTCGCTTAGCTCAGGCATCGTTTATGGGGGAGCTATGGAGCTATATTACAATCAACTGTGTCCAGGTATGAATATTGAAATATACATATATTATTTTGTCAATTATCAATATGGGGGAGATTGTTGACACAAAGTCACAGTCAACCAAATATTGACTACATTGACCAAATAATACTTGTATTAATTCAATACGACACACGACGACTGCATTCAGTTCAAGACAGATGACAGCTCAGTCTTCAGCTCTCAGTGTGTTCTGGAGTCTGTATTTTATGATTTCATTGAGTCTAGATTTATGTACTCTGAGTTATGCTGAGCTCTTGGAACTTAGTCTACAAGCCTACCCAAAATCCCAAGCTCCACCAAAACCAAATTGCCCACAAGTCCCTCTTAGGACCATTCTGTGCTCTGGAGACAGAGTTCGGGCCGAACTCTGCCTCCACACAGAGTTCGGGCCGAACTCTGTCCCCTAGAAATCAGGAACCCTAATTTTAGGGTTAGCTGTTTGCTAGCTGTCCAACGGCCAAATTTTTGAATTTCCTTACCCGAATTCTGGCCGAATTCTGTCCCTAAAATCAGTATAAATAGGGCATGAATTCTCTCATTTTGAATCACTCAATCTTCTCTTCTCTTCTCTCCTACAAGCTCTATAAGCCATACCCTTCTCATCTACTAGCCACAAGCCTCCTAAGTCTCGAGTGCTCAGCATCTCTCATTTAGGATTCTTGTGCAAGAGTGAAGAAATCGCTTGGACAATTCCAAGCAATCGCCACTGCGATTCTCTGTAAGAAGTTGACGTGCTCTTCTGAAGTAAAGGCACGGGTTGTAAGCTACTATTTCACAAATAGTGGATTTAATCCTGAGCTAGAGTTCTCAGGCCTGGACTAGTCCTCCACGAGGGAAACCAGGTTAAAATTGCTGTGTTTGCGTATGCTCTCTTGTCTTTCATTTACATTTCGCATTTTACTCTGATTATTCATTGTTAGTGAAAGAGTTAATTTTTAATTGGTCATTATACATATATACTCTATTCACCCCCCCTCTAGAGTTGCCAAACTGTTCTTCATTAGTGCCATCAGAGGACGTCGGGCATCCAGGAGTTTCAGAAGATGCGTCCGAGGGATTTCCTTGGCATAGAGGGCATCCACTATGCGGATGACTAGATAGAGCACATTGAGAAGATATTTTGCCTAGCAGAGGTACCAGTCCGACTTCAGATAAAGGCAGCAGACAGCCAGATGCAGGACCTGGCTCGCACCTGGTACCAGACAGACCCCCAAGTGTGAACAGAGGGACAGACTTGGGCATCCTTCAAGGAGCTGTTCAAGGAGCAGTTCTTTCTAGATATAGCACTTGGAGGCTTAGAGACACAGTTTGAAAGGCAGGTTCAGGGGAACCAGACAGTTGGGGGACATGCTAGAGAGTTCTGCCGATTGAGCAGATTTATTGAGGACCTGAGCGAAAAGACGAAGGCGAGGAAGTTTCGCAGAGTTTTGATCAGAGAGGTCCGTTCATTGACAAAGAATGACAAGGATGCTTCTTACGCGGAGATCTTAGCAGGAGCAATAGCAGTAGAGGATGATCTAGGGTTGAAACTGAAGATGGATCGAGATACTCATATAGCCAGTAGCAGTGGAGGTCCGGCCAAGAGGCCTCACGTACAGATTCAGCAGGCACAGCATCAGCCAAGAGAACAGGACCGCAGAGTGCCGACTTGTGCCTACTGCAGGCAGGGCATGTTTGGGAGTCTTATAGGAGGAGACTGATGAAGAACAGATGGCAACTCTAGAGGGGGTGAATAGAGTTATAGCAATAATAACCAATTAAAAAATCAACTCTTTCACGATCTAAAAATAATCAGAGTAAATACGTAAAATAAATAAGGAGCAAAAGAGCATATGCAAACACAGCCGATTTTAACCTGGTTTCCCTCATGGAGGACTAGTCCAGGCCTGAGAACTCTAGCTCCGAATTAAATCCACTATTTGTGAAATAGTAGTTACACCCCGTGCCTTTACTTCAGAAGAGCACGTCAACTTCTTTACAATAGATCGCAGTGGCGATGTTTGGAATTTTCCAAGCGACTTCTTGAACTCTTGCACAAGACTCCTAACTGAGAGATGCTGAGCACTCGAGACTTAGGAAACTTGTGGCTAGTAGATTAGAAGGGTATGGCTTATATTGAGCTTAAGAGAGAAGAGAAGAGAAGATTAGATGATTGAAAATGAGAGAATTCTTGGCCTATTTATAGGTTTTTAACATGCAGAATTCGGCCAGAATTCTGGTAGGAATTTTTAAAAATTTGGCCGTTGGACAACTAGCAACCAGCCAACCCTAAAAATTAGGATGCTGGTTTTTAGGGGACAGAGTTCGGCCCGAACTCTGTGTGGAGGCAGAGTTCGGCCCGAACTCTGTCTCCAGAGCACGGAACTGGTCCAAGGGTGGAATGGGCTAAGTTTGGATGTGGAGCTTTATGGGCTTTGGACAGGTTGTGGGTTGAGTCTTAAGAGCCCAGCATAACTCAGCTTACAATCATTCTAGACTCAATAAAATATAAAAGTACAGACAAAAAAATGACTGGTATTTGCACAACTGAGCTGTCGTCTGAGCTGTTATCTGGCTTGAGCAGAATAAAGTCGTCGTGTGTCTTATTGAATTATCACAAATATTATTTAGTCAATGTTATCAATATTTGGTTGACTGTGACTTTGTGTCACCAATCTCCCCCATATTGATAATTGACAAAATAATAGTTGTATATTCAATATCCATACCTGGACACATGTAACGACATAGCTCCCCCATAATAAGTGCCGAGCTTAAGAGTAGCTCCCCCATAAACAATACTGTTAATCTCTATTGTCCTGTTAATAACATTCTTCCAAAAGCACATATAAACCAAACAGAAACAGAATATACCATAACTCCCCCTTTTGGCATTTAGGAATATGAGATAAATAAATGATAACAGGCAAAACACACGTAAAGGAGAAGAAACTGCATATAGAATAAGATAATGACCAAGAGTCATAGAAACTGATAATAGAGCAATGTCTCAAAAACATAATGCATAATAAGTCTACTACAAACCAAGTACATAAAAGTAACTAAAATAGAAAGCAGAAAATATAATCTAAGATCTCCAGTAGCAGCCTCAAGTAGTAGTCCAAAACCATCAACGAGCACGAGAGGGCCCAACGTCGTCCGATTGATCAGTAAAGGAGCGACGTGGGTCCACAAAAGCCGAATTCGGATCCATGTAGCGACGAACCCAAGGGTCATCAATACGAAAGCCCTCACGATCGGGATCTCGCTCCATAGGAGTGGGCATGGTAGGATGGCGAGACATGGAATACCGGATTTCATGCAGCGAGTTGCTGATAGCACTCATCTGCAATGTGGTCCGATAATCCAGCTGCGTCCAACGATCGTCCTCCAAAGCAAAACGATCTCGGAGCATGGTCTGAATAGACTCGAGAGTGGCAGGAGGAGGAGGAGGAGGATCCTGTCCGAGAGGAGGGGCATCCGGCTCATCCTCAGAATGCTCAGATACGACCGGGGAGCCGACGGCCGCATGAAGCCTCCTTGCCTTAGAGAGAAAGGCAGGGGCAGGCAAGAATGGACACTCATCAAGCGGTACATAGAACGCACGAAAGATCATAGGAAGATATAAAGCATAAACCAAAGATCTTGGTTTCTTCCTACAGTTGATCATCCAATCCACCATTGTGCGTAGAAGGTTAAAGGGTACATGGAAGTGGAGATGGTATAAGGCTGAAATCTCAAAATAAGTGACTTCATCGGTAGAACCCGCTTTGGGTAGAATAGTGTTGAAAATGATCCGATGAAGCTCATAGAAGTAAAGATTGAAGAATTTTGCCAAGAGCTTACGAGGACGTGTGTTAGGGCTACACAGGTCGTCCTTGAAGCTCTCTAGTAAAATCCCTTCGGGAAAGATAAAGGATCTAGCTTCCACAAGCTTTTCCCAAGGATTTGGCTCTTGAAGTTCAAGATATTTAGCTAATTCAAAATCATCAAATGAGATATCAATACCCGTAACACATGAATAGATACGAGTATCATCATGAGTCAAATTGCAATAAAACATTTGTATGGTACTACGATAAATGACCGAGTTAGAAGTAACGAGTTCATCAAGACAGAGGTCATTAAAGAGTGCATCATATTGTGAGAAAATTGTGAAGTTTATGGAGTGTCCCGCAAACACCAGACGTGTCCGAAAATCGCTAAACCATTCATTGGATGCGTCTAGTGATATAAAAATTTGGTCGTCGAAAGTGTTTGGATCACGTGGACGAGAAGGATTGAACAACGGATGGGTTGGTTGTTCAATTGCCGGTACAACGGGTGGTGCAATGGACGGCTCAACGGGAGAAGGAGCATTCGACGAGGACGCACCCTCAGTTCGAAGTCTCTTCCCACGGTTAAGTAATCGTGGAGCCATAACACAATAGATAGATAATAAAGAAATTTAAGATATAAAAAAGAAAGGAGTTATGCCTCAATATATTGAAGGATTATGAAAGAGAATTGAAAACCAAGCCTTTTCCTTGAGTTTGGGGAAGAATGGAGCCCAATAGAGGAGAAACTAGGGTTAGGGTTTTGAGAGTTTTGAGTAGGAGAAGTAGAAAAGGTGGTAAGAATGACGAAGAGGGAAGAGAAACCGAAATAAAGGGGAGGGTTTCTCTTGGTCGAGTCAATTTTTGACCATTGGATCAACAATTAGATCAACGGTTGAGCCTGTTCCCGATTCTGGAACAGGCAGGCCGAATTCGGCCCGAACTCTGGTAGGGGCAGAGTTCGGCCCAAATTCGGATCCTGGGGACAGAACAGGAATCAGGCTGAGTTGAGTCAAAAATGGTTAAGTAAAGATAAAAACCGATGTACTACATGAGTATAAGTACAGAAAAAGATCCAATAAGTAAATAGATGGATAGCAGATAGTGAGTCCAAAGCAGTAATATAAAGTTTGAAAATTTAGTATTTCAGCAAGTAATAAATAAAAATGAACCGTGTAATAAAGAAGGAATTATATCATAATTCAATATTTTGAAGCTGCCATGGGTTAGCTGCATGGGCCGGATCCCAGCTAGCGGTAGTCCTGAGGACTAGTGCACCGTGTCGCTTAGGCTTTTACCCCTTGTTGTCAGAAGGACCCTTTCGGCTTGTACCCATAACAAGTTCATCATAAGAGAATCACAATATATTCGATATTTATGCAGATTTATTTTAATTTATAACAGCTTCATCTAAAATTCTATGTTCACGACAAAGAAAATTGAAGCGCTCTTCGGATAATGGTTTGGTGAAGAAGTCTGCTAACTGATGATCAGTGTCAATAAATTCTAAGTTAATCGTGCCATTTTGCTGATGATCACGCAAAAAGTGGTGTCGTATCTCAATGTGCTTCGTGCGTGAGTGACAAATGGGATTCTTAGTAAGATTTATTGTACTAGTATTGTCACAAAAGATAGGAATATGCATGAAAGATAAATCATAGTCTTCAAGGGTTTGCTTCATCTACAGAATTTGTGCACAACAACGCCCAGCTGCTATGTATTCAGCTTCTGTTGTAGATAGTGCGACAGAATTCTGCTTCTTGCTAAACCAAGAGACTAAAGCCTTTTCTAATAAATGACACGTGCCGTTCGTACTTTTACGGTCGACCTTGCATCCGACGAAGTCAGCATCAGAATAACCAATGAGGTCAAATAATATTGACTTGGGATACCATAGGCCCACTGTAACCGTACCCTTAAGGTATCGAAAGATACGCTTAACCGCGGTCATATGTGATTCATTAGGATTAGCTTGATATCTAGCACACAGGCAAACACTAAACATTATATCAGGGCGACTAGCAGTAAGATAGAGTAAACTGCCTATCATACCTCGATACTTACGTTGATCTACGGGTTTGCCACTATCATCTGGTTCAAGTTTGGTTGAAGTAGCCATAGGAGTGCTGATTGGTTTGACGTTATCAAGGTCGAATTTCTTCAGCATGTCCTTTGTATACTTCGACTGACAGATGAAGGTTCTATTTGACATTTGTTTGACTTGCAGTCCAAGAAAGTAGTTGAGCTCCCCCATCAAGCTCATCTCAAACTCGGTCTGCATACACTTGGCAAAATCTTGACAAAGGGTTTCATCAGTAGACCCAAAAATAATATCATCCATATATATTTGTACTAAAAGAATAGTAACTTTGAAAGATTTTATGAACAGTGTAGTGTCAATTTTCCCTTTTGAAAAACCTTTCTCAAGCAAAATGTTGCTTAGCCGTTCATACCAAGCTCAAGGGGCTTGTTTGAGGCCATATAGCGCTTTCTTTAGCTTGAATACGTGGTCAGGAAATTTATGATTTTCAAAGCCAGGGGGTTGTTTTACATAAACTTCCTCCTTAATAAAACCATTCAAGAAAGCACTTTTAACATCCATTTGAAATAATTTGAAATTTTGAAAATTTGCAAATGCACAAAGCATCCGAATGGATTCTAATCTAGCAACAGGAGCATACGTCTCATCGTAGTCGATACCTTCCTCTTGGTTGTATCCTTGGGCTACTAGACGAGCTTTGTTGCGTGTGACTGAACCATCTTTATTCACTTTGTTTCTAAAAACCCATTTAGTACCAATAATCGAGTGATTAGCCGGTCTAGGAACAAGTTCCCATACTTGGCTCCTCTCGAATTGGTTGAGTTCCTCTTGCATAGCAGAAATCCAAAATTCATCATTGAAAGCTTTTAAAATGTTTTTAGGCTCAATTTGTAAAATAAAGGCAGTACTAGCAATAGAGTCTCTTAATGATGACCTAGTAGTTACTCCTCGTGAAGCCTCACTGATTACCATTTTTTTTGGATGTGATGGCTTGATAGAGAATTTCTTAGGCAAGCTTTCCAGAGAATTTATTTCGGTTGTGGTGTTCATTGGAGTAGACGTTGATGGCTCAACATCATCATCAAGAGTAGCTGTTGCACTGTCATCTTCATCAAAAGTCACATTGGTAGACTCTTCCACAATTAATGAGCGTTTGTTAAAAACTCTATATCCCTTACTCTTGGCAGCATAGCCAAGGAAAATACCATCGTCAGCTTTGGCATCGAATTTGCCTAAGTTGTCTTTGGTGTTAAGGATAAAACATCTACAGCCAAAAACTCTAAAATAAGAAACATTTACGGTTCTCCCGAACCAAAGTTCATAGGGTATTTTCTTCGTAATAGGACGAATAAGTACCATATTTAAAATGTGGCATGCTGTACTGACAGCTTCAGCCCAAAAGTATTTCGGAAGTAAAAACTTGTTCAACATGACTCTAGCCATATCGCCAAGAGTCCTATTCTTCCGCTCCACAACACCATTTTGTTGGGGAGTTCTTGGACAAGAAAACTCATGATCAAAACCATTGGAATCATAAAACTTTTCAAAATCAGAATTTTCGAATTCGCCTCCATGATCACTTCAGATTCGAGTAATCATGTAGCCTTTTTCGTTTTGAACTTTCTTGACAAAAATCTTGAAAACTGAAATAGCATCACTTTTATAAGTAAGAAAGAAAACCTAAGTAAATCTTGAAAAGTTATCAACAATAACAAATGCATAGAGTTTTCCACCAAGACTGGCTACTCTACTAGGGCCTAATAAATCCATATGGAGTAGTTGCAGGGGTCTAGTAGTGCTTACAGAGTTTATGGAATGAAAAGATGACTTGGTTGCCTTATTCAACTCACATTCGGCACATACGGTGCCTTTTTGAATGTGATGTCGGGCAAACCTCTAACTAGCTTCTTGGTCGATAGCCTGGATATGGTATCTATATTGGCATGACCAAGACGCTGGTGTCATAGTAGTCGTTCATCTTTGTGAGCATATAGGCATCTACCTGCATTGTTAGTATTCCCAGACAAATAGAAAATATAAATATTATCCTCTCTTACCCCTTCAAAAGCAATATCTCCTGTTGACCTATCATAGATAAGGCATTTGTTTTATCGAAAGTTAATGTCATAACCATGGTCAGCAAGATGACTGATGCTGAGCAAGTTATGCTTTAACTCGGTCACTAGGTAGACATCCTTTATTACGGAAGAGGGAGGATAGCCAATAATACCATTACCTATAATATAACCTTTTAGGTTATTACCGAAGGATATATATCCTTCTCTCTTCGTCGATAGTGATACAAAAAGATGTGCGTCTCCCGTCATATGCCGCGAGCATCCACTATCGAGAATCTACTTACTCTTAGTTGAGGAGGGAAGGTCCACCTACATTAAGAGTAGATGTGACCTTTGGTACCCAAGTTCTTGAGGGTCCTAAAGAGTTAGTTTTTGGAAACCATACATATATCTTTCTATCTACTCATCTTCTAATTCTACATTGTGGTGAGATGTGTCCATGTAAACCACAATAAGTACATGTAGCATTCCTATTTACATTAGGAGCATGCTGATGATGTCTATAAGCAGAATATTGATGATATGTAGATTCTGCATGGTGATGATGACTGTGTAGAGTGGCATGGTAATATTGTTGATATGGTGTGGCATGATGATGTTGTCTATATGGTATGGCATGATGAGATTGTCTATATGGCATAGCATGATGAGATTGTCTATATGTGGAGTGATGTTGATTGTGTCTTTGTGCAACATGGTGATGACTGTATCTATGTATAACATGATGTTTATGTGACATATGATGATTATTTCTACTTGTATGTGGTTTGTGAAAGTGTGTGTACATGTAAGCATGATTGTGAGTAGCATGAGGATGACGTGGTTGACTAGTATGAGTTGTGTCATGCTTTGTGTGTGTCTCATGTGATTGGGTTTGAGGTTGAGCAACCTATTTTCCCAATTTAGTCTCTAGTTTCTTAGAGATAGATTGCAATTCAGTAATCTTAGCATTCAAACCATGCAACTTAGTAATAGTAATCTTGTGTCTATTCTTTTCTTCTGCAAGCTCCGTGTTGAGTGTTGTGATTTCTTGTATTTGTTGCTCAATACATGCCTCGGCATCATGTAAGCTTATTTTAAGCTTAGATACCTCATCAGTGACATCCGTGGGTGTAGTGTCTCTAATATTATCAAGTAATAGAGAAAGTCTTTGTATTTCGACTTCATGACTTTTGATTTTGTCCTTGGCTTGTTTGTACTTACCAATGTCCTTTTTATGGTCACTAAGTAAATCTGTGAAAGCGTCGCCAAGTTCATCAAAAGTGAAGTCGTCAAAAATTTTGTTTGATACCTTGTCGGACGTCGCCATTAGGCACACATTAGCCTTATCTTGAGGAGAGTTCTTTTCTTCCTCGGAGTCACTAGCTTCACTTTCATGCCAAATGCTTGTGTTGGCATATTTCTTTGAGGAGGTCTTCTTGTGTGGCTTCTCATAGCGGTTGCTCTTCTTTAAGAAAGGACAGTCTTTTCGGACGTGTCCCGTCTTCTTGCAACCGTAGCAAGTTGGCTCTTCTTCTTCATCTTCTTGTGGTTCCTTCTTTCTTCGATTGAAGCGAAGGAATCTCTTGAAGTTGCGAACCATGAGGGCTTGATCATCGTCTTCTAAGTTGTCGTCATCCGTCTCTTCGGGTTCAGCCCTCCGTCGGTGAGCTTTGAGTGCGATCTCCTTAGCCTTAGGAGCAGGCTCTTCGAAGTCCTTGAGGTCAAGCTCATGAGTCATTAGCTTTTCCATCAAGGTCTCCATAGACATGGTTGTGAGATTATTTCATTCTATGATGGCTGTCACCTTAGGGTTCCAAACTTTTGGTAGCCCCATAAGTAACTTGTGAATCTTTTCGTGATTTGAATATTGCTTCCCAAGCGAAGACAGGGGGTTGATGATGTCGAAGAATCTTGTGAACATTTGCGTGATCGTCTCGTTTGACTTCATCTTGAAAGCCTCGTATTCTTGAGTGAGACGACTTATTTTTGATTCCTTGACTTAGGTGGTTCCTTCATGTGTCACTTCTAGAAGCTTCCATACTTCATGGGATGTGGTGCATGTGGATACCCTGTTGAACTCATTCCTGTCTATAGCACAGAATAAAGCATTAATAGCTCTCGCGTCTAGACTTGCCTGTTTTTTCTCCTCGTTAGAATATTTGTCATGTGATTTCTCAACTAGATCGCCATTGACAACTATTCTGACGGGCTTTTTGTAACTGTCAGTGACGATAGTCCACAGGTCAAAGTCTAGCGACTTGAGATAAAAACTCATCATTGTTTTCTAATACGTATAGTTGGTTCCATCAAATAGGGGAGGCCTATGAGTGGACTGTCCTTCACCGTGATTGGAAATCAAAGATTGTGTGGTTGCCATGGATCAGCTCTAGGATGTAAATCCTTGTAAAGAGAACAGAGCTCTGATACCAATTGAAGAACAGATGGCAACTCTAGAGAGGGGTGAATAGAGTTATAGCACTAATAACCAATTAAAAAATCAACTCTTTTACGATCTAAAAATAATCAGAGTAAATGCGAAAAATGAATAAGGAGCAAGAGAGCATATGCAAACACAACTGATTTTAACCTGGTTTCCCTCGTGGAGGACTAGTCCAGGCCTGAGAACTCTAGCTCAGGATTAAATCCACTATTTGTGAAATAGTAGTTACACCCCGTGCCTTTACTTCAGAAGAGCACGTCAACTTCTTTACAATGGATCGCAGTGGCGATGCTTGGAATTTTCCAAGCGACTTCTTGAACTCTTGCACAAGACTCCTAACTGAGAGATGTTGAGCACTCGAGACTTAAGAAACTTGTGGCTAGTAGATTAGAAGGGTATGGCTTATATTGAGCTTAAGAGAGAAGAGAAAAGAAGATTGGATGATTGAAAATGAGAGAATTCTTGGCCTATTTATAGGTTTTTAACATACAGAATTCGGCCAGAATTCTGGTAGGAATTTTCAAAAATTTGGCCGTTGGACAACTAGCAACCAGCCAATCCTAAAAATTAGGGTGCTGATTTTTAGGGGACAGAGTTCGGCCCGAACTCTTTGTGGAGGCAGAGTTCGGCCCGAACTCTGTCTCCAAGGCACAGAATTGGTCCAAGGGTGGAATGGGCTAAGTTTGGATGTGGAGCTTTATGGGCTTTGGACAGGTTGTGGGTTGAGTCTCAAGAGCCCAGCATAACTCAGCTTACAATCATTCTAGACTCAATAAAATATAAAAGTACAGATGCGAGAACGACTGGTATTTGCACAACTGAGCTGTCATCTGAGATGTTGTCTGGCTTGAGCAGAATAAAGTCGTCGTGTGTCTTATTGAATTATCACAAGTATTATTAAGTCAATGTTATCAATATTTGGTTGACTGTGACTTTGTGTCAACAACTGAAGGTTTGTCTATTCTATGGTCTGGTGCTGACAAGATTATAGATTGTCCCGCTGTACCACCTCTTGAGGGAGCTAGGCCACCTGTAGTTCAACACCCTTTGTTCTTCTTTCCTAGCTTTATGTATGATTTCACTTAGTACCTGTCAGGATATTCTTGTGATATGCTAGATAGCATTGTTACCCTATTCGAGACTGTGGAATCCCGACCAGTAGGACTATGATTGCATGTTATCTTTCAACCTTGTTTAATTGGGGCTTTGACCTAGGAGGAGTACGATCATCTTAATTTCGAGGACAAAATTCTTCTAAGGGCGGTAGACTTGTAAAACCCAGTTTTCAAAATAAGGATAATTTTGAAATTTTATAACTATAATCATTTAATAATGATATTCAAATCATATCGTGATTTTCGGTAATTTTTAATCAATTTAAAACTATTTAAAATGTTGAATGGTGATTTTGATGGTTAACTAGTGTAACCCTAGAATTGCTAAGCCTAGAGACTAACCATGACAAAGGAAGCCTAGTCATGTGATTAGGATGACCAATTACAACTTTTTAGCCTAGGGGTGTTTTGGTCATTCTGAAAAATTTATGAAATTGTAATTTTGATTAATTAAATATTGTGCTAATCTTTTAGTTAAGCGTTAACCTAGAAGTTTAACCAAATCTAGATTAGCCTTGGGCTTAGTGTATTGATTAGGGTAACCTAGTCATGACAAGGTAATAATATCTAGATATTCTAGGTAAGATATTACTCTTAGGATATTTGTGGAAAAGTTAGCCCTATGACTAGTAGAACCAATAGGAGAGCTTGGAATTGGGTGGACAACTCTTAGCCACTCATCTAGACCTAAAACCTAACCCTAATTGATCAATTGCAGCCATCAACACCCCCTTCCCCTTCCTATAAAGTCTTATTAACAAGGCCCCTTGCCTCTTTTACTTCTTGCTTAGAACCCTAAAAATTCCTCTCCAAATTCCTTCCCCTAATATCCAAATCAAGCCAAAATTGGCCCTAATCAATTGCATCATAACCCTCTACCATAGTGGAAGCTAGTAGCGACTCGCTAGCTAGGATTGGAATTGCTTTGATCAATTGAAATTCAAAGGAGAACCCTCAACCTCATCTTTCTCATTGAGATTTATTCTCAATAGGTAAATCCCATGAAACCCTTGTAAAATTATGTTTTATTTTCATAGATGCATGCATATAGATATACCCTAGCTCTAGGGATTGTTTGGTGCTAGGTAGTGTCTATTTCGTGTCCGTATCGGATACGTATCGGTGAATTTAACAACGTGTTCGATAAAATGTTTGTGAGAATTAAATGTTGTTAATTTCAGAATCTATTTGAATGGAAATTTAGGTTATTAATTGTAGATCACTAATCAACTTGACTGAGTCGAAGTTAGGGTGATTTTCATATCCAAAATGGACACGCACCACGCACACGCTGATACCTACAGTATCCTGCTACCCGATCAGCTGTATGGACACGACACGCCACGTGGCGGCCTGCCACTTGGCATAGACCAAGGGGCAGTGTCTGACAACACCCCCCTTGAGTCTTGTGTCACCTTGTGTCATGTCGGAGGAGAAATTCTATGCGCATTGGTTTTGTACACAGTCTGTGCACACACAAATTACTCTCTGATACGGGCTTTCCGTATGGATACGGCGATACTTGGGCTCGTGTCAGGGTCCTAGGCACAAAGCCCTATGTAGGGCAAACTTAGGTACACGAGCACGTTTCCTGAATTGCCTCGTGTCATGTGCACGAGGACACGGCACGCGTGCACGAGCCTGTGCACGAATTGTGCACCACAGGGTTCCTGTCTGAGTTTTGATGCATTTAGACACTTCGTGTCCACTCTAGTAGACACGAATGACACTCCTAGACACGTGAACACATGGTTAACACACCTATATGCCTGTTTGTTACCTTTAATGGTTTAAATTTAGTTTTCCAAATATGAATTTTATGTATCAGTGTGTTAGTTCAGTTGGGTTTTTGTGAAACTGTCAGTTAATATATGAACCCATTTCCTGAATTGGAATGCTAAATTAGTTTAGAATTTAGATTATATATGGATATGTATGACTGCTGTTAACATGATTTACACCTGTTTAAATAACCGAGATTCACAGTTGAATGAAATACCTGAGATTTAAATCATGTGGACTGAAATGGTTAACTGAGATTTCATATGTGAATGAATTGGGTTTAGATTCATTGATTATATGTTAAATGCCTGAGATATCTGAGAGTTCAGTGAACTGAAATAGGTTTGTGATTTCTGAATTGTCATTACATGTCATATGTTTGATTCCTATGCAAAACCTGAGTTGGATTGAATGTGAAGAAAACTGAAATGTTGAAACTGAGATTTCAGTTGTGAATAAATGGGGTTTTGATTTTCTAATATTAAATAGTTAACTAAGATGTAGTTAACTGAGATTTCATTCATGATTAAGTTGTGTTTTGATCTTAAATGGTCAATGCTGTAACTGAGATTTCAGTTATGAATAAATTGGGATTTGAATGTGTTAAAACCTGAGATTTCAAGAATGATGAAATGTTGTAGACTAAAATGAAGTGAACCTAGAATTTAACCCAATGGAGAGCTGAAATTGGAATGACATTACCTACGTAATGTCTGAGATTAATTAGGAATTTAAACATGAGATTTAAATCAATGTGAACTAAATGGGTTTTGGTCTCAATTGGACTGAACTAGTGTGATCCTGAGATTTCAGGAATGACTGACACGTTGTAAACTGAAATGGAATGGTAGTTAGAATGTTAACTAACTTTTGCCATGAGATAATTGAGTTAGATTAAATGTTAAACCCCATGCCATGTGCTCTTAGACCCTTACTTGTATTCCATAGTCCAAACACACACACATACACACACACACACATATTTCACTTTCTAAATTTCCTTCTTCCCTTTTTAATATATATATGTATATGTATGTTCACATATATCTAGCTTTCCTATATAATTATATAACATGGAATATGTGAGTGACACCTACATGTGCAATATAGTGTATATATTATAAATGAGTATTGTATAAGTAGGGTTGTATTGGTAATGGTGTATAGGCCTAGAGTTATAGTGTTGACATACAGTTGACCAAACCCTAGGGTTGACCAAGTTGACTTAGACCTAGTTTGACCAAGAAATCATGTAGTTTGTATTGTAGCTTTCAATTTCCTTGTATTGAACATGTCATAACCCATATTACTCTGTTTAGAACATTGTGACTCTGTTGCAGACATCTGATATTATACTACTCTTTTCAGAGTATCAGGCGAGTATATTCTCTGATAGTTCTTTTATTTAATTGTCAATTACTGTACTTCAGTTCTAGTTAGTTCTATTTGATTCTCTATTACAAACACGATTCGATATTACTGGATCCATTTCATGCAACACTCATTTATTTATGTTTGGCCTCCATTTCTGGAACCACTACTGGAATCACCTACTGGAATCACCTACTGGAATCACTTACTAGTATCATTCATGTTCTGCCTGGACATGTACTATTTTTGTGTCGGGTTATGGATTCACTTGTAATTGTTGGGCGGGAAAATATTGGAGTAGACATGTGAACATTTCCAAATACTAGAACCAGTCCCTTGAAATTATACTGGAATGATAGCCATCCCACACTTGGCCGAGTGTGCGATGTGCCGTATTACCTACAGCCGTTTACATGTCGATCTCAATATTTTAAAATATACTGTTAGAGTATTGTCTGGACTCACCCTGGAATCATTGATCATTATCTGGACTCATCTTGTACTGGAATCATTTGATATTAGATTTACATTGTCTAGACTCACACTGGGATTACACTTGACTCATATTATACTGTTGTAGAAGCATTGAAAGAGAACAGGAAAGTCCATACAGCTCAAAACAAGGAGAGTCTCATGCGGCTCAAAAAATCACTTAGAGTTTCATACGGCTCAACAAAGCCCCTTAGAGCTTCATGCGACTGGAAAGTTCCCGATAGCTCCATGCAGCTCGAAAAAAGCCATGTTGCCCTATACGGCTCAAAATATAACTCTACAGCTGGCCATCATTTCTCTGTGCAGCTGGCTCATTAAATGCTCTAACATAGTACGACAGCTCTGACACAAAGAATTGCCAGCTCTAACATAAAGGTAAAATGATGAATCTGACATAATAACGTGATCCTAGAAAGACGAGAAAAATCTTTACAGTTGGCACGATCCACCAATTCCAAAGCTCTTTATGCAGATTATTTAAAGTAGCTCATGCGGCTCTGATCGAATGGAGCTTTATGCGGCCCAGTTTTAACGGAGTTTATGCGGCTCTGTTCTGATGGGTCCTCATGCGGCTCTGTCCCCATGGGACTTCATGCGGCCCAATTTACAAAGGGCTTATGCGGTTCTGTTCAATGGGACTTTATGCGGCCCATTTACAAAGAGGCTTATGCGGTTCTGTACGATAGGACTTCATGCGGCTCAGTTCATCAGGAGCTCATACAGTTCTGTTCAGTTGGACTTCATGCGGCCCAGTTTACAAAGAGGCTTATGCGGTTCTGTACGATAGGACTTCATGCGGCTCAGTTCATCAGGAGCTCATGCGGTTCTGTTCAGTTGGACTTCTTGCGGTCCAGTTTACAAGGGGCTTGTGCGGTTCTGTTCGATGGGACTTCATACGGCCCAGTTTACAAGGGGCTTATACGGTTCTGTTCAATGGGACTTCATGCGGACTAGTTCACTAGGAGCTCATGCGGCTCAGTCATGCGGCTCGTCACAAGAATGGCAGTTGGGACACGTGGCAGGAGTTGATCAAATCTCAACAATGCAGATTTATTGCAATCATCATAACTGCCCAGATCGATTTCTAACAAACAATGCAGATTTGTTCCAATCCACATAAGCAGCCCAAATTGATTTCCAACAAACAAGATTGAGGCTAATCTTAACCAATCCCCAATCGTCCGCTTTTCAAGGTGCAATTACTGCACACCCTACTTGTCACGAAGCCCTGTAAATAGCAGGGGATTATTCCTTTGCAAATGAGACAGAGCTATACACACAGAGAGCCCGAGCATAGAGATGAGCAACTCCCGCACACACAAAGAGTATTTTTTTCCCCGGAGCCGAAGCTGCGTTCGATCGTCCAAGGAGTAAGGCAGAGTTGCTGTTACACTCCCGAGCCTTTACCGTCATCCCCCAGAATCAAAAATAAACAATTGTACTTTAGATTGCTTTTCCTAGGTTTTGTTCCTAGGCTCTCTTTTGTACAAGCGTGTTTGTATTGAAAATCAAAGTCTAGTCCTCCCATAAAACTGTTCTGTTCTTTAGATAATCAATGGCAAATACGATGGCGACTCTGCTGGGGATGAACTTCTCCACTGCTGAAAAGTTGGTGACGCAATCAGACGCAGCCAAACTTGGCTCCACGCAACAGATGCTGGTCGTCCACTTCGACCAGCAGGCGTTTGAAGAAATGCTCTCCGACGGGAGCGCTGGCCCAGTCCAGAAGCGATCCCACACGAAGAAGGACCGTAGGGGGTTGAGGCCCAAATCATTTGCTCCTCTCCAAGCTCTGGAAGAAATGCTCTCTGCTGCCCAAGACGGTGGAGAAGACTCCCATGCGGCCCCACTTCAGGCCGCAGAGGACCCTGCTGCTCTCAAGTCTGGCATAGGAAAGCACTATGATGCTGGACTTGAGGAAGCAAACTGGGACTCTATGCAGTCTAGGAAGAAGCCACATAAGGGTGCCAGCCGCATGAAGAAGGCTCATGCGGCCAACAATTCCAGCCGCATGAAGGCTCATGCGACCACTAAATTCAGCCGCATGAATGTTCCAGCGGCAGCCAAATCCAGCCGCATGAATGCTCATGCATCCAAATCCAACCGCATGAATGCTGATGCGGCCACAAACGCCAGCCGCATGAATGCCCATGCGGCAGCCAAATCTAGCAGTATGAATGCTGATGTGGCCACAAATGCCAGCCGCATGAATACTGATGTGGCCACAAATGCCAGTCGCATAAATGCCCATACGACAGCCAAATCCAGCCGCATGAATTCTTATACGACCACAAATGCTAGCCGCATGAATGCTCATACGGCCACCAATCCTAGCCGCAGACTATCTGCTCTATGCAGCTCAGGGTCTATCTTTGACCGCCTCTCATGCAGTCCTGATCTCGGATGCTCCAATGAGAATATGCCAGACTCTGTGCGGCACAATTTGGACTCTTTCTACTATGCGTCCTTGGGTGCTAGAGGGAAGAAGTCTAGGACAGCACGGGCTCGTCGAGCTCAGTCAGCTGTCCCAACCTCTGACCATCTGAGAGCTCCAGTTACTAATAAGCAGGCCTCTGATGGAAAGTTGTACAAAACCAACCGTGTCCAGCTCCCGACGGCAAAAGGGCAGAGTGGTTCCCAAGAGTCTCCCAATCAGGGAGCAAATATGGTGCCAACACACGCATATGCTAGGGACTCCCAGGCCCACGAAATGAGTGACTTGCGTGATGTGATTCTTCACAAGCACAAGAAATGAGAAGAAAGCTTGGTGTGCAGAGAGTCCCTTCATGGACATCACTGCACTCAAGTCATTCTCAACTGCTGCTGCAGCAAGGCGGCAGAATAAGAGGGCCGGCAGTCTATCTTCTAACGACTGTAACAGCCAGGACCGGTCCTACAACGAAGCTCAGGAGACGAGGTACTTCATGTCGCCTCCTGTAATTCTGCTCGAAAGATCCTACCGGCAAGGCGGGGAAGAAGGTAAATGTTTCCATCCCGCCGATCTCTACTAGCGCGGCTAGGAAACAATTATCTAGGCGGTTGTCCACCACCACCACTGGAGGAGTTATCAGGGCATCTGTTCTAAGACGAAATCTTCAACACTCAGAGATTTGTCATCTGTATATCTGGGGGTGGCCGAAGCTGGGGGTAGCACCCCTCCAAACGTCCACAACAATTCGGTGTTCCAAGAAGATGCACCAGGGGAAATAATCCCCCCACAGATACAGTGGATCCGGACGTCCCTGAGGACGTCCACGGGTCCCAAGACGAGGCGGCCTCCTATGCAGGGGGTAGCACTTCCTCTGAGTCCGAACCAGAGGAGAACATTCCTACATACAGCGATGATTTTTCGGTACAAGGGTATGATTCAGAGGGCACGTCCTCCACCGTTCCTTCCATCTCTTCTCATGGGAGGACGGTGTTCATGACGAACAACGACCAAGACGGTCAAGTGATTGCCAAAGCATCGACACTCTGGAGGCCATACTTCATACCTTGGTCAAGTCCGTGGACGAGATCAAAGCGGCCCTACAGGCTCTGCAAGGAAGGATGCCTGGCCAAACAAGCTTGGGTCCCACGGTCAATGCGGACTCAAACTCAACTGCACCAAACCCGGGCAACAATCCTCCTACAATATCGGCTTCCACCGCTGCAGATGAGGCCAGAAAGGCGAGACGAGAGGTCCAGGAGCTCCAGGCCATGTTTCACGCCCGAGAAACCTCCCAAGACCTCAGGATACGACAACCGTATCCTGCTGCATGGAGAGATGTCCCCTTTCCACCAAGATATAAGCCGTTTAACATTAATCCATATAATGGGAAGACATCTGCGAGCTGGTACATCACCTACTTTGAAGTCACAACCGACCATCTGTATCATGACGATGCCATCCCCACGCGGTTGTTTATCGGGGCATTGGAGGGGGTAGCATTTGATTGGTACCGCAATCTGCCGGACAACTGCATCCATTCCTTCGTCGGCTTCAAAAACATGTTCTTTGAAAGGTTCTACGAGGTAGGACAAGATATGATAATGTCCACCCTCATGGACGTTGTTCAAGGTGAGAAGGAGCTGGCAAGGAACTACATTGAGCGATTTTGCCAAATCATGATGAAATTGCCCTCTGGCAATCCAGATTCTTTCTTGATTAAAATACGCCAAAAGAGGCTGCTTCCCACAATCAGCCTCTGGATGGGCGAAAGTCAGTTCAAAGACTGGAAGACTTTTATCATCAGCGCCACTGGTACGGAAGACAAGTTGAAGAAAGCTCGCCAACTGGGGTGTACATCTCAGAAGGAGAGGACAAGGGCAAACGCCTTAATGCCAACAACAACAACAGTGGGAATTCCTCCAATAACCGAGACAACAAGGACAAGCAGGCTTTGGTGGTCGACACAGCCCCGAAGCCCGAACCAAAGCCGACAGAGAAGCAGTGGCCGCAGATAACTTACTCCTTCGAAGACAGCCATGTCAAGCATATCCTTGATATGTTCATACAAGGAGACAAGATTCAGCTCCCTCTACCGAGACGTGAGCCTCGGCCTGCAGAGATGGAAAGCCCAAAGTACTGCCACTACCATCGCTACGTCCATCCTGCTACTCAAGACTGCTTCCAATTGAAGCGGTACATCCAGAACCTGATCAACTCTAAGGCTCTGGCCATTGACTTCGAGGAGGTAACTGTGGCGGCCAACATGGTGTCTGTCTAATTTGGCAGCTTCAATCCGACGAGGACCCGAGACGGCGTAGTACCCATCCCCCAGGCAAAAATTGAGATCGCTATTCTTCCACCTCCCCGAGACTAGGCTGCTGGGCAGGTACCCCTCACCACATCACGAGGGGAGGTCATGTGGGTCCACCAGGACTTAGTAGCTGAAGTAATCCAGGCAGCATTACCCTCTACTGGCAAGAAGAAGGTTGGAAAGGTCAAGTCCTGTCGCTCAACCACGGTAGATGTCGAAGAAGCTACGGCTGTCGTTACCCGATCCGGTGCACAAACTCAACCCCTACCGGGTAACTCGACTGAAGATCATCAGCCGGCAACTACTTATGCTCCAGGACTTTCTCAGCCTCTGACGACCGACAACCCTAGACCGAAGAAGACCCGCTTTGACAAGCCGCTCCGCAAAGACGGACCACATAGGCTAGAAAGGCCCTACAATTTTGACATTCTTGCGCAATTGGCCAACACATCGGCCAAATTGTCATTATATGAGCTCTTGAGGCTGTCCAAAGATGTTCGTACTGAACTGAGCGAGGCACTCCAGAATGTCGACGCATATTTGGCTCAGGTCAATCTCACTGGAGAGATCTCGCCTGTGGATCTCAAAGACAGTGCTTGCATAGGGGCCATGCCCAATATTGTGTTCACTCCGTAGGACATGCTTATCAAAACCAACCTGCATGATCACCCTCTATATTATACTGGATATGTCAGTGACGTCAAGGTGGATCGGATGTACATTGAGCTCGGTTCTTCGATAAGCATCATCCCGAAGAGCTTGCTTCATCATCTATGCATCCCTATGCATCGTCTAACTCCTACCAGTACCGCCATCAGCGGTTTCAATTCCGGGAGAAGCTATCCCATCGGGAAGATTCGCCTGAAGTGCCAAACTGGCGACCTTCAGTCGAAAGTAACCTGCTATGTCATCGACGTAGACACCTCTTATAATATTCTTCTTGGGCGTCCATGGATACACGATTACATGATCTTGCCCTCTACATTGTACCCGTGCTTCAAGTATGTCAACAAACACGTCTTTGCGAGGACGGAATTTGCCGACATCGATCCCTTTAAAGGGGTCGAATCCTACTACTCGGATTCTTGCTTGTACGAGAAATCCAAGAAGCACCTGGTCAATGAGGATGTTCAAGAACAGACGGAGGCTATTGTTGGGTCGGATGAACCTTTGAGGATCCACCTCCAACCCCGCAAACCAGCTAAGACGGTACCTCTCACAGCCACTCTGCATAGAGAAACAACGAGTCTTCTAGTGCTCACTGCGCAAAAGGAGCAGATGATAATCCGACTGCCAAGGTCTGGCCAAGGGCCAAGTTCCACTACGGAGCCGCTGACAATCAGGCTGCCTAGAGCTGGTCAACAACAAACAGAAGAGTCCAATCCTTCTGTTAAGCCAATGACGATTCGTCTTCACAGGATGAGTCGACAACCGAGTACGAAGCCGAGGACTGCAAGCGAGCCGACAACTCTCCACCTCACACCAAGCACAAAACTGGGGGTCACTAGTGCGCCAACGACTCCACGTTCTGCTCCACCAGTGGAGCCCCTGATGATTAAGCGGCCCGGATCGTCTTTCCAGTCCTCATTAACACAGGGGGTGGCCGAAGAAGAGTTAGAGCTGGCCAAGTATGTGGCTGCTCACACTGATGTTCCATCCGCAGATGATATATTTCCACCGAAAAATATACCCTACTTCATCAATAAAGGGCTATCTTTGAACTACCTCAAGCTTAATAAGCTTTGTACAATGTATGCTATAGAACACGGTATAGGCACCCACCTACACACACAGGTGACAAATATTTATACCGCAAACCAACTTACTCCCGTGGAAGACGCTTGCTTCATAGTCGAAGAAGAGGATCATCCAATCATCTTCGGCCGGAAGAATGATCCATAACCCTTTAGGATAGAGGAAGTGGATCGCGATCCCGACACCGGAAGACTGCCCTTTTATCTGTATAGCTCCCGATCCAAGTACCTCATACAAAAATAGGGGTTTGATCTAGAGACTACGCCAGGCTTAAACAACGGCACTGGTCGGCGGTTACCCTTACAGTTGCCAGTCCCTGTTAGGAAACCACATAATTATTACAACAAGACCAGATGTGGGCTAGGTTATGTTATACCTGCAACAACTCCTGAAAGCTCAGATGAGGAATGCGACTGGCATTCGCAATCAATCGGATCACCCACTTCCGATTCGGATGTCAGCATCGGGGACGTATTTAGGCAAGCTCTGTCTGTCAATATGGCATTTGTTGATGCCTACGAAGAAGACAAAGATGTACCCAAACTTTTCGAGTTAGAACCTTAGGTTCAGCAACTAGACGCACAATGGAAGAAATGCTTCGAACTCCGTGAACCTCCAACTGAAGATGAGGTTATGCAAGTTGACCTCGACGATGAGTCCTCTCCAAAGCCAATCTTCATCAGCAAAAGCCTGACAGACGATGAACGGGAGGCGCTTTTGCAACTCGGCAGAGAGTATATTGACGTGGTCGCCTGGAGCTATGAAGACATGCCAGGGCTAAACCTTGAGGTTGTACTTCATAAACTCAACATTCATCCAGACGCAAAGCCGGTCAAGCAACAGCAAAAACGTTTCCGCCAAGACATCATAAATTCTATCAAAGCTGAGGTCAACAAACTGATAGCCAGCGGTTTCATCCGGAAGGAGCAACATCCAGACTAGATCCCCAACATAGTACCAGTCTTCAAGAAGAATAGAAAAATTCGAATTTACATCGACTTCCAAAATCTAAACAAAGCATGTCCTAAAGATAAGTTTCCTCTTCCCATCACGGACATCATGATCGACAACACATGTGGCTTTGACCGTATGTCATTCATGGATGGTTTCTCAGGATACAACCAAATCAAGATATTTCTTGACGATGAAAAGCATGCATCATTTCGAACACTGATTGGCGTATACTATTACACAGTTATGCCCTTCGGTTTGAAGAATGCTGGCGCCACATACCAAAGAGCCATGAGCGTCATCTTTAAAGATCATCTGCGTAAGACTGTGGAGTGTTATGTTGATGATATCGCTGCCCAAAGCCGCTCTAAGGGAGACCATCTGCAGGATCTGAGGATGATATTCAACCTGATACGAGCGCACAACTTGAAGATGAATCCTACCAAATCTTTCTTAGGCGTATCTAGTAAAAACTTCCTGTATTTTATCATTACTGCCCAAGAAATCCATATAGACACTGAGAAGACGAAGGCAATCATGGAGATGGGTCCTCCGAGAAATCTCCGTGAACTCCGAGGCCTTCAAGGGAGGCTAGCTTACGTCAGGAGGTTCATCTCTAACCTCTCCGGGCGATGTCAATCATTCACCCACCTCATGAAGAAGGGCATCTCATCCGTATGGGATAAAGAGTGCCAACGCACGTTCGACAACATCAAAGAATATCTGTCAAATCCTCCAGTTCTGGTGGCCCCGGTTGCTTGAAAGTCGTTCTTGCTTTATGTACGAGCAATGGAGCATTCCTTCGGTGCTCTACTAGCACAGAACTATGATGCAGGGCATGAACAAGCTATCTATTACCTCAGTCGAATGATGATTTGGCCTGAGCATAGATACACCGCCATGGAGAAGGAATGTCTTGCTCTGGTGTTCGCTATCAAGAAAATGCGACACTATGTTACATGTCAAACCATCCATGTCATATCAAGAGTTAACCCCCTCAGGGTTCTCATGACCAAGCCAGGGACACTCAGCTCTCGCCTCGCTACCTGGGCGATATTATTGTCTCCCTACGACATGATCTTCGTTCCTCAAAAGGCTGTTAATGGTCAAGCTCTGGCGGACTATTTAGCAGCCTATCCAAGTTCGAGTCAACCAGAATATTTTAAGAAATTCTAGACGAGGTCTCCAATTCAAATATGGCTTTCGATGATTCCGTCTGGCGAATGTTCTTCGACGGTGCTTCAAGAACCGGGCCCAAGGGCAACATTGCCGTTGGAGTCGGAGTGGTACTGATTACTTCCTCTAGCTTGGTGATCAACCGGGCATATTCTATTACAGAATCCTGCTCGAATAATGTGGCCGAGTATAATGCCTTGGTTATCGGCCTCCCACTAGCAAAAGAACTAGGGGTAGAGTACCTAGAGGCGTATGGCGATTCACAATTAATCGTCAATCAGATCTGGAGTTCATATGAAGTTTGTCATGAAGACATGATCCCCTATCATCAGGTAGCAATCGCCATCATTACGTATCTGAAAGGGTTCTTCATAGAACATATTTCGAGACTCCAGAATATTGAAGCCGACGCCTTAGCAGGACTGGCCGCTTCTCTGGCGGTCCCAAAATATACTCATCATTTGGTGGATATAATAGGCCATGAGTTGGTCTGTCCCAAGAACACCATCCAATTTGCTGAGAGATATTCTGCCCTGACGGTTGATGAGACACAGGATTGGAGGCTCCCATTCATTGACTTTTAGTCTATGGCATCTTGCCGGAGAACCCGAAAGAAGCCGCCTCTATTAGAAGACGTTCTCTCAGATTCTTCTATTATACAGAAACAAAGATGTTGTATCGGCTGTCATACGATGGATTACTGCTTCGGTGTCTGTCCAATACAGAAGCCAAAGAAGCTGTATATGAAGCATATGATGGCGTCTGCAGGGCCCATCAGCCTGGCCCAAAATTGTAAGATCGCTTTCGCCGGATGGGCTACTACTGGCCTACGATGGTGGCAGATTCAATAGACTACGCAAGAAAGTACAAAGCCTGTCAGGTCCACGCAGATTTCATACACCAACCATCTGAATTCCTACACCCGACGGTGGCATCCTAGCCATTTGAGGCATTAGGAATGGATATCATTGGTCCTATAATACCACCTTCATCCAGAGGGCACCGCTTCATACTGGCAATTACAGATTACTTCTCCAAATAGGCGAAAGCTGTCCCGCTTACAGAGGTGAAGACATCAAATGTGATCAACTTCCTCAAGGATCACGTCATCTATCGCTTCGGACTGCCTCAAAGGATCATCCACGACAACGGTCCGCAGTTCGCAAGCCACGACTTCTATCAGTTTTATGACAAACGCCGAATCCAGAATGTTGCTTCAATACCGTACAATCCGATATCGAATGGGTAGGCAGAAGCATTCAACAAAACAATAATCAAGCTGCTTAAGAAGTTCGTGTCTTCCAACAAACACGACTGGAATAAAAAGCTTGGTGAATGCTTATGGGCGTACCGTAACACAGTCCGAACGGCCACCGAAAATACACCATTCTCTCTGGTATATGGAAGTAAGGAAGTTCTTCTACTGGAGACTCAAATCTCCTCGTTTTGTGTCTTCTTCACCTATCGATTGACGACGAATGATAATTACCGTCGTCGACTACAAGAGTTGGAGGCCTTAGATGAGAAGCGCCTGTTAGCTCAACAACGAATCGAGCTGTATCAAGCCCGAATCTTCGGAGCCTTCAATAAGAAGGTTAAACTCAGAATATTCTAAGTGGGCGATCTCGTTCTGGCAGTTCGGAGGCCGATGGTTATGACTAACAAAACTGCCGACAAATTCCAGCCAAAGTGGGAAGGCCCATTTGTCATCGAGGCTGTATTCTCCAATGATGCTTACCACCTCGCAAAAGAAAATGGAGACTTGATCATGTTGCCCATCAACGGCAAGTTCTGAAGAAGTATTATGTCTAAACGACATCCTCAGAATCAACCGGACTGTTAAGTTATGTGCCCCCAAGCACCGTTGAACTTACACTCTGGTCACTCCAAATTAAACCATATCGCATCTTCTGGGTAGTAAGTCATGTATGATCATACCTATGAACTTTCTTCCTAAAAGAGCATTTTCCTCATGATCTATTACCCGCACATTCAGTGCATAAAAAGGGTAACATATCCACAAACTTCCCGAAACAACCACGTCGATGTCACCTCTGAGTTGTTTCACTTCCATCAAAAACAAACCGCCCCTCACATAGAACTTCCACGTCCATATTACCTCTGAGTTGTTCTATATACCCTTCATGGTGTCCACTCCTGCCACGTCCTCATTACCTCTGAGTAGGAAGACTCCATTGAAAAAACCCTCATATTTACCACGTCCTCATTACCTCTGAGTAAGTGTGTTGGTTTTCTCTCGACTTATCCGTACCCAAAACCAGGGCACGCTAAGATAATAGGCCCACAAATGTCCACAATTGACCACAAATGTCCAAAGTTGACCACAATTGTGTCACGACCCTCACCCACTGTAAGGGTACGAGAACGTCACAACGCCCAGCCTACACCGCAGTGTCGGCGGTAGAACGCTGTCCTAGGTCAACATACATCTAGCAATATAATACTAAGCAGTAAATGAACTCAATCACAACTAAGGAAGAAGAAAACACGATATGATATAGAACTCAAGGAAATACTGAAGATAGAAAAGTCTAAGATAATAGCCCAGCAATTATCCAGAGTACATATCTCAGCTTACTGAAAGAAAGAATATATACAACTCAACATCTCTGAACAGAAGTAAAATCTAGCTAAACAGTCTCAAGACAACATAAAAATAAGATAAGGCCTAACTAAACTAGTCTAGGCAGTGGGGTGATGTCGTCAGCTAGAGCTATCCGAAGAAGGTATCCTCCCAGGCCTCCTCCTCGTCCTCTGTAATATTTTCAACATGTCCAGTCAGGACAGGAGCGAGTACAGTACATCTCAACAGTTCATAGCAGGTTAGAAAATATAATCATGCAGTAAAGTAAGATATAGATACTGAAGAAATATAGTATGTAAACAGAGAGAGAAAACTGTAATGGAAATATCTACTATAAGTAGAGAGCTAATAGTGACTAGTGAGTCAGAGTAAAATATAAACATGTGAATAGCATAGAAGGTTCATGACTACAGCTAAGAGAGTGATTTATGACTACAGCTACTTGGATAATATTCACATGTCTATTTCTACTCCCCCAACCCCAATCAATACACAAGGATCCGTTCAAGTTATGTTAAGGTTCGTAAAACTTCACATGGCTCATAAAATGAGTGGTACGTGAAGGTGATTCATGGGGGCTCTGTGAACATGAGAGTACATGTGTCACAGGCGGTTCATGAATCAGAGGAAGCATAGAGATACGTAATTATTCGTAAAACGCACAAAACATGCTGTATCCGATGCTCCCGAGGGGGATAACATCTTATGAAAAGATCCATATAGTACCAATCCGTGTGACCAACGTGACAGTATCAAGTAAAGTAATTTAAAGCAGAAAAATAATTCTAAACAGGATAAAAAATGATCAGAGAATGTACTCGCCTCGTATCTGAATGTCTGAAGTAAATGTACTGTCCGAGGAGAGGTGTCTGGCTCCTAATCAGAACAGCACAAGTCATAACAAGTCTAAAATGATATAATGAAGCCCTACTATGCATTCTACATGATTCTAAGTCAATCTAGGCCAAAGTCAACTCTTGGTCAACTCTGGAAGTCAAACTAGGTCAACCAAGTCAAACCTAAGTCAAACTAGTCTATACTAGTCTAACTAGCCTATTCGCAATCTAACAAGACTATACCAGTCTATTCTAGGCTCTAAACTGACTCACAGACATATCCCTAGGCTATAGGCTATCATGCCTATGAACCACACCACATGACTATATGATAATATTATAACTAAAATAATACACATGAAGATATATTATAATCTAACTTAGAATATACATAGCCTATAGGTATCTGTCACACATTATCTATCCATTAATATATGATATGGTACATACATTATCTATCACACATACATTTAAGCATAAAGAAAAGAAATGAAATGTGTTTGTGTGTGTGAAACATGAGAGTGTGAGTGTAGTGTATGAGTGAAGGGTGTGTACTAGTGAAGTGAGAGAGTGATCATGGCAATGGTGTTAGGGTGTGAGTCTGTGACTGTGTGTGATGAGCATGGAGTGTGGTGTGTGATAGTGTAATCTCAAGAAAACCCAAGACAGGAAAACAGTGTTCATAGAAGCATAAACAGGGTGTAAATGTATGTGTGTAGGCAAAGTGAACCTGTGTGTTACAGGATTATGAAATGAGTGTGTGTCTCATGTGTGCCACAGGGTATGTGAACCTGTGTGATGTGCATAAGAGTAGACTGTACAGTGAAAGGAAATCAAGGTAGTGTGCATAGCAAGAAAATAAAATGTGTTGTGTGTCATGGTAGCAGTACACATAGGTCCCTGTGTGTGTGTGTCAGTTGAATGAGGGTGAACTTGAAAACAGTGTACACAAGTGTGATATCCTGAAATCAAGAAAACAGTGGCATACATGAGTGTGTGTAATGCAATGTGGACAGTGTCAAGAAAACAGGGCCTGTTCAACCTGGAAACAGTGAGGGAATAGGAAAACCATTTAACAGTCCATGTAATAAAACAAATATTAATTCAATTCAGTTTTAAGGAAGGAAAGGAAACCAATTCAGGTTGACAGTTCATAAAGGAAAAGGAATCAGTTCAGTATTTCCAGAGCAGTAACCCCCCCCCAATCTCAGTTTTCAGTCCAAAACAAACACCCAGTTTCTCAGTTTATAGGAATCAGAAAAACTCAGGTTGAAAGATTAACCATTTCAGTTCATCCTATCTCATGAATTAAGGAAATCAGTGAACAAATGTTTAAAGCGAACAGTGAATCATCTCAGGAAAAAAATAGGAAAATGCATACTCAGGTTTTATAGAAGTCTGGAACAGGAACATAAGCTCTAACTCACAACCATTCAACCCAATCCCAATCATTCAATCAGTGCTAATTAACAACATAAAACTGGAAATAGTCTCAGTTTATGAAAATCTGGAAACAAGGAAACACTTTCTCTAATTCAAATACCATTCTCAAACAAAACTAATTTCAATTGAACCCACATATGAAATATCCTAGTCTCAAACCAAAATCAAATTCAAATGAAACATCAAGCTTAAATATGAACAAACAATATGTGGGAACACATTTTACAGTACAAAACATAATTAAACATGGATTATCAATTGAGGAAAATTCTGGAAAAACCCAGTATCAAAGAACATGATATCAGCTAACACATTGAACTGCAAATTGAAACCAAAACCCAATCAAACCTAAACTAACATGTAAACCTAATATAACAGAGATTATACATTATAATTAGGATCTAAAGAATAATTAAAACACAATTTAAATCATTAAAACTGATCTGAACAGAGAGCACAACAGTACACTGAACCAATCCTCGTGCACGTGTTCCCAGTGCTCGTGCACACGACACGACACGACACAGATCTCGTGGTCTTGTCCCAGTATCGTGTAGGACTAGGGCTAGGGCTAGGACACCTTGAATTGGGTCCTAGTGTCGCCGTGTCCGCAAACGAGAAGCGTATCAGTCCTCATTGTTGGCGAGAACACAGCCAGTGCGTGGCCAGTGCGTACGCAATTCCTTCGCGCACACACATCGAGGTCGCATAAAACTTCATGGACATGATGTCAGTGGGTGCCCCCATGTGCCTACGAAGTTTCATGGCATATGGTGCCATGTCGTGTCCTGTGTCGACCCCGATCAGCAGGGGATCACTGTACACGCGCGCACAGGCATGTGCACGAGTCCAGTACGACTCCGACATGACACGAAATGTGTCCAAACAATCAGAAATCCATAAGCGACCTAAAAACTTAATTTCCAATTAAAACACTTCCTGAAAAATCACTCGAAATGCCCTTTGGGGCATTTCAACAAACACCTTAACACTAACACTGATACATGTCCATTCAGGACACGAAATGGACACAAAACCTAGGTCTAGGCATACCTACAGGACCAGGACACTTAGGGCTAGGTCTACATGCAAAGAAACTAGAATTTTAATGGGTGGATTAGGATTTTACCTATGGTGTTCTCCAACACAAAAACCCCTTCCAATGAGGATTCCAAAAAGCCACCAAACTCCTTCAAATTGATAGAAAACTGAGAACAACAAATTCCAACAGCAATAAAACAATAATTAGAACCTATTGCAATTTGTTTGGATTAAAAAGGAGGTAAAATGGATTTTCTAGGGATTTTTGAAGATGGAGACTCACCTCTTCCAAAGCTTTGTTCTTCCTAAGAGGCTAGCCCTAATTTCTAAGAGGATACTTATAGGGAGGGATTCCCAATGGGTGTAGTGGCTGGCCAAGACTTGTTAGGGTTAGGGTTTAGCTAGTGGTGTGGGCCTATGGGCTTTTAAGGCTAAGTTGTTGATTAAGGTGCAACCACAAGTCATGGCTTATGACTTAAATCCTAACTTGAGTCAAATAATCAAACCATAGGTCAACTCTAGTCTAACTAGGGTTGCATAACCTAACCAAGTCCAAACTCAACTAGGGTTAGCTCCTAGGTTGGCCTACCATGGTCATTGCTAGTCAAAGTCAACCTAGTCAACCCTCATTCAAACAATTCCAAAATAAATTCTAAAAATTCCTATAAATTCAAATAAATTATAATAAAATCAAATAACCCCCAAAATGTCTAAATACACTAATCACATGGCTAGTCTCTAGGGTAGGCAGTCTCTACTGTTCACTAGCAAAACACCATAAACACAAGTCATGAATTTAAATAGTTTAAAAATAATTAAAAATCACTAAAAATCATAATATGAAATAAATATCATTAAATAATAATTATAATTACAAAATTTCAAAATTACCCTCTTCTGGAAAACTGGGTGTTAAAATCCTACCCACCTTATGAAAATTTTGTCCTCGAAATTAAGATGGTCGCACCCCTTCTAGGTTAAGCCCCCAGCAATCAAAGTCTCAGAAATCTATCTTAAATCATACAGTTGAAAAGTGTAACCTATGGGGTCATGGCATGTAATATCAGTCTGTGGTCTCTTCTAGTTATAACAACCATGCTACAGTACTAGGCAATCACAAGGTATCAAAACATACAAGCAAGGGATGCATCAAAATTCTCAAAAAGGAATACTAAGGTTAGGTCAAACTCACCTCCAGCTAGGTCTGAGAACCAGAACTCCCTCCTGGAAGCAGGGCCCTGGTTGGGGAAGGTATAGCAGGACAGTGCTGCATCCAGTGTGCAGCTGAACCACAGATTAGGCACAATCCTAGTCTCTTTCTACAGTTGTTCCACTTATGTCCAGACTTCTTGCAGTAGGCACAGATAGGCTCCAGCTCAGCTGGCCTCTGCTGGACAGGAGACTGGGCGGGATATGATGATATAGGGTGGATAAATGGGTACTCCTCAGACTCTGGGTAGGACTGGGTACTGCTCCTCGCCCTCTTGGATCTAGGCTCTCCTCCTAGAAGCACAGAGTCCCGCAGACGTAGCAACCTCTGGATTTGCTCCCTCATGGCCTTCTCATGAACTCTCTGTGACTCCATCAACCTTTCTTGGAAAAATGCAAACACCTGGGCTGCATCAAGTAGCAAACCCCCGGGTGGTACAGTATGGAGTGCAGAGGGTAGGAAAGGGCTCTCGGTCTCAGGCAAATCCGCAGCTCTCTCCTGAACGACAGGAGATGAAGGAAGACTCTCTGGCGAGGCTACCACCATCTTCTCAATGGCAGGAGGTGCCACCACCCCCTGATCAGATAGAGGGATAACTATCTCCTGAACAGTAGAAGGTGGAGGCACGCTCTCAGTAGCTGCAGCTGCTCTCAGGCGACGGGCTCGGGTCATGGATGCCATACTGAAAGAAAGAGAAAAGAAATAAAATATAAATCAATCATTAAGGCTGAAAAACTAGTAAATATCAACAAAGGAGAAGTAGCTACAAGAATTACTATTTAAAGCCAGGCTATACTATCATTCCTAAGATAAGGGCCTAATCACAAGTCATCAAATCATCACACTAAGAAAGAACTACATATGCATAAGCTCTATAAAGCTAAGAAGATCTCTACTCCTAAATTATTTAATGATGGAAACAATTTATAATAACTGGAATGAAGATAGAGACGATATATTTAAGAACCTTTCTAAGATACAATCTGACAATCATATGCGTCTGTCCAAAAATTATGATACTCAGAGTCCTCGCCACGCTAGTAAGCAAGGCTACGATAAACGGTAGAGTACATAACAGGGGCATGCACCTCTATAATTATGTCGTCTGGAATTCTCGCTATGTCGACTAGTATAGCTGCGAGGAATTCCAAATCTCATAACCAAGATACGTACATCCGAAGTCAGGTCTCTATGTTTCCGCCATGCCAGCTAATATAGCTAAGATAACTCTAGGTTCCATAACCAAGTAGACGTTTTACCATCCCTGTATTCCCGTCGTCATATGTTATCAGAAAAATATCGTAACTCGGGCCATAAAAATTCATCTCGATAGGAAAATCAAATCAACAACGATCCAACAAAATCAAATTCGATAATCAAGGAGTGAGAGCAACAAAGCAAGGGTAGTGATTTAAATTGAAGTTTAAACAAGATTCTCAAGGGTCGTCCCAGGAATCTTTCAAGGAATCCTAACCGTGATTGAGTACCTTCAAAATATGTATCCTAATCCTACTGTAGGCTGTAGTGGTACTCTAGTTCGAATACCACTACATAAACTCGACCTGCATGGGCCACCACTAAAAACGTGTCATGACCCGCACCCACTATGAGGGTTCGAGAACGTCACAACGCCCAGCCTACGCCGCAGTGTCGACGGTAGAACGCTGTCCTAGGTCAACATACATCTAGCAATATAATACTAAGCAGTAAATGAACTCAATCACAACTAAGGAAGAAGAAAACACGATATGATATAGAACTCAAGGAAATACTGAAGATAGAAAAGTCTAAGATAATATTCCAGCAAATATCCAGAGTACATATCTCAGCTTACTGAAAGAAAGAATATATACAACTCAACATCTCTGAACAGAAGTAAAATCTAGATAAACAGTCTCAAGACAACATGAAAATAAGATAAGGCCTAACTAAACTAGTCTAGGCAGTGGGGTGATGTCCTCAGCTAGAGCTATCCGAAGAAGGTATCCTCCCAGGCCTCCTCCTCGTCCTTTGTAATATTTTCAACAGGTCCAGTCAGGACAGGAGCGAGTACAGTATATCTCAACAGTTGCAGGTTAGAAAATATAATCATGCAGTAAAGTAAGATATAGATACTGAAGAAATACGGTATGTAAACAGAGAAAGAAAACTGTAATGGAAATATCTACTATAAGTAGAGAGCTAATAGTGACTAGTGAGTCAGAGTAAAATATAAACATGTGAATGGCATAGGAGGTTCATGACTACAGCTAAGAGAGTGATTCATGACTACAGCTACTTGGATAATATTCACATGTCTATTTCTACTCCCCCAACCCCAATCAATACACAAGGATCCGTTCAAGTTATGTTAAGGTTCGTAAAACTTCACATGGCTCATAAAATGAGTGGTACGTGAAGGTGATTCATGGGGGCTCTGTGAACATGAGAGTACATGTGTCACAGGCGGTTCGTGAATCAGAGGAAGCATAGAGATACGTGATGATTCGTGAAACGCACAAAACATGCTGTATCCGATGCTCCCGAGGGGGATAAAATCTCATGAAAAGATCCATATAGTACCAATCCGTGTGACCAATGTGACAGTATCAAGTAAAGTAATTTAAAGCAGGAAAATAATTCTAAACACGATATGAAATGATCAGAGAATGTACTCGTCTCGTATCTGAATGTCTGAAGTAAATGTACTATCCGAGGAGAGATGTCTGCTCCTAATCAGAATAGCACAAGTCACAACAAGTCTAAAATGATATAATGAAGCCCTACTATGCATTCTACATGATTCTAAGTCAATCTAGGCCAAAGTCAACTCTTGGTCAACTCTGGAAGTCAAACTAGGTCAACCAAGTCAAACCTAAGTCAAACTAGTCTATACTAGTCTAACTAGCCTATTCTCAATCTAACAAGACTATACCAGTCTATTCTAGGCTCTAAACTGACTCACAGACATATCCCTAGGCTATAGGCTATTATGCCTAGGAACCACACCACAACACATGACCATATGACAATATTATAACTAAAATAATACACATGAAGATATATTATAATCTAACTTAGAATATACATAGCCTATAGGTATCTGTCACACATTATCTATCCATTAATATATGATATGGTACGTACATTATCTATCACACATACATTTAAGCATAAAGAAAAGAAATGAAATGTGTTTGTGTGTGTGAAACATGAGAGTGTGAGTGTAGTGTATGAGTGAAGGGTGTGTACTAGTGAAGTGAGAGAGTGATCATGGCAACGGTGTTAGGGTGTGAGTGTGTGACTGTGTGTGATGAGCATGGAGTGTGGTGTGTAATAGTGTAATCTCAAGAAAATCCAAGACAGGAAAACAGTGTTCATAGAAGCATAAACAGGGTGTAAATGTATGTGTGTAGGCAAAGTGAACCTGTGTGTTACAGGATTGTGAAATGAGTGTGTGTCTCATGTGTGCCACAGGGTATGTGAACCTGTGTGATGTGCATAAGAGTAGACTGTACAGTGAAAGGAAATCAAGGTAGTGTGCATAGCAGGAAAATAAAATATGTTGTGTGTATAGTAGCAGTACACATAGGTTCCTGTGTGTGTGTGTCAGGAGAATGAGGGTGAACTTGAAAATAGTGTACACAAGTGTGATATCCTGAAATCAAGAAAACAGTGGCATACATGAGTGTGTGTAATGCTATGTGGACAGTGTCAAGAAAACAGGGCCTGTTCAACTTGGAAACAGTGAGGGAATAGGAAAACCATTTAACAGTCCATGTAATGAAACAAATATTAATTCATTCAGTTTTAAGGAAGGAAAGGAAACCAATTCAGGTTGACAGTTCATAAAGGAAAAGGAATCAGTTCAGTATTTCCAGAGCAGTAACCCCCCCATTCTCAGTTTTTAGTCCAAAACAAACACCCAGTTTCTCAGTTTATAGGAATCAGAAAAACTCAGGTTGAAAGATTAACTATTTCAGTTCATCCTATCTCAGGAATTAAGGAAATCAGTGAGCAAATGTTTAAAGAGAACAGTGAATCATCTCAGGAAAAAAAAGAAAAATGCATACTCAGGTTTTATAGAAGTCTGGAACAGGAACATAAGCTCTAACTCACAACCATTCAACCCAATCCCAATCATTCAATCAGTGCTAATTAACAACATAAAACTGGAAATAGTCTCAGTTTATGAAAATATGGAAATAAGGAAACACTTTATCTAATTCAAATACCATTCTCAAACAAAACTAATTTCAATTGAACCCACATGTGAAATATCCTATTCTCAAACCAAAATCAAATTCAAATGAAACATCAAGCTGAAATATGAACAAACAATATGTGGGAACACATTTTACAGTGCAAAACATAATTAAACATGGATTATCAATTGAGGAAAATTCTGGAAAAACCCAGTATCAAAGAACATGATATCAGCTAACACATTGAACCGCAAATCGAAACCAAAACCCAATCAAACCTAAGCTAACATGTAAACCTAATATAACAGAGATTATATATTATAATTTGGATCTAAAGAACAATTAAAACACAATTTAAATTATTGAAACTGATCTGAACAGAGAGCACAACAGTACACTGAACTAATCCTCGTGCACGTGTTCCCAGTGCTCGTGCACACGATACGACACGACACAGATCTCGTGGTCATGTCCCAGTGTCGTGTAGGACTAGGGCTAGGGCTAGGACACTCTGAATTGGGTCCTAGTGTCGCCGTGTCCGCAAACGAGAAGCGTATCAGTGCTCACTGTTGGCGAGAACACAGCCAGTGCGTGGCCAGTGCACGCACAATTCCTTCGCGCACACACATCGAGGTTACATGAAACTTTATGGACATGATGTCAGTGGGTGCCCCCATGTGCCTACGAAGTTTCATGGCACATGGTGCCGTGTCGTATCCTGTGTCGACCCCGATCAGCAGGGGATCACTGTACACGCGCGCACAAGCATGTGCACGAGTCCAGTACGGCTCCGACATGACACGAAATGTGTCCAAACAATTAGAAATCCATAAGCGACCTAAAAACTTAATTTTCTATTCAAACACTTCCTAAAAAATCACTCGAAATGCCCTTTGGGGCATTTCAACAAACACCTTAACACTAACACTGATACTTGTCCATTCAGGACACGAAATGGACACAAAACCTAGGTCTAGGCATACCTACAGGACCAGGACACTTAGGGCTAGGTCTACATGCAAAGAAACTAGAATTTTAATGGGTGGATTAGGATTTTACCTATGGTGTTCTCCAACACAAAAACCCCTTCCAATGAGGATTCCAAAAAGCCACCAAACTCCTTCAAATTGATAGAAAACTGAGAACAACAAATTCCAACAGCAATAAAACAATAATTAGAACCTATTGCAATTTGTTTAGATTAAAAAGAACTTAAAATAGATTTTCTAGGGATTTTTGAAGATGGAGACTCACCTCTTCTAAAGCTTTGTTCTTTCTAAGAGGCTAGCCCTAATTTCTAAGAGGATACTTATAGGGAGGGATTCCCAATGGGTGTAGTGGCTGGCCAAGACTTGTTAGGGTTAGGGTTTAGCTAGTGGTGTGGGCCTATGGGCTTTTAAGGCTAAGTTGTTGATTAAGGTGCAACCACAAGTCATGGCTTATGACTTAAATCCTAACTTGAGTCAAATAATCAAACCATAGGTCAACTCTAGTCTAACTAGGGTTGCATAACCTAACCAAGTCCAAACTCAACTAGGGTTAGCTCCTAGGTTGGCCTACCCTGGTCATTGCTAGTCAAAGTCAACCTAGTCAACCCTCATTCAAACAATTCCAAAATAAATTCTAAAAATTCCTATAAATTCAAATAAATTATAATAAAATCAAATAACCCCTAAAATGTTTAAATACACTAATCACATGGCTAGTCTCTAGGGTAGGCAGTCTCTACTGTTCACTAGCAAAACACCATAAACACAAGTCACGAGTTTAAATAGTTTAAAAATAATTAAAAATCACTAAAAATCATAATATGAAATAAATATCATTAAATAATAATTATAATTACAAAATTTCAAAATTACCCTCTTCTAAAAAATGGGTGTTACAAATTGTCTACAGTTGACCACAAATATGCGCAGTTGACCACAAATGTTGTACTAAGTTTTCTAGTACACGTGCCTCTTTTCTCACAATCTGATGCCTCTGGAACCCAGCTGTTCCATGGCATTCTTTCGCCTGATATCAAGAACTTCCATATCCGCCTTATCAATGGAGTCATTCTAGGTGTCCCTATCAAACCTATTATCCGTACCTAAAACCAAGGTATGCCAAGGGTAATAGGTCCAAAGAAAAGCCCCCAGTGGGGCAAACATATAAATGCAGTACAAGCACGATAGATAAAGGATGATGCAAGAAAAATCATTATTCAAATCAAATCAAAAGTACTACATTCTTTGGAACTACGTCCCTGCCAAAAAAGATGAAGAAACATAAAAAGAAAAAAAAAGAAAAAGCTGACTATGGTTCGGCGATACATAACTCTCTGAGACGGTCCCTCAGTACGGCCGTCGTCCGCTCAAACCGCCGCTTGGCTCGGCGCTCGGCCTCCTCAGTCAACCGCTCCGCATCCTCCAAATGCGCATGAGCCTGCCAGCCATCTTCAAGCTTCTTCAGAGCTTGCTCCAAGTCAGCAGAAGCACGGGTGACTTTGTCGGCCTCCTAAATGATTAGATCCTTACCCGTGCGGGAGGGCTCGAGCTCAGATTCTTAGAAAGCCAATTTCCTCTGGAGCTCGAGGATCTGCTCCTTCGTGTCAGTTATCCCGCAAGAGGCTGCCGCTTTCCGAGCAATACAATCCTCTCCCCGGCGGCTCAGCTGATCATACAGCAGAGATAGTTCGTGGAGGTCCTTCATTATAATAGGCTTGGACGCAAATCGTACGGCCCTTACCTTCTCTAAAATAGTTATGTAGAAGGCATGCTCCTGATCTATCGCCGAAGATAAGTCGACTTGCCGCAGTTCTAGAAACTGGGCCACAAGCTGATCCGCCTCTAGCAATTTGGGCTCCAGCAGCTTAACTATCCCTGCCCCACCGGGGAGGGTTCTAAGGATTTCAATCTGGCCCCGGGCGCATTGACGGGCCAAGACAAAAGAGGTCCCCCTCTTCACCGCAGCCTCGACTCCTCACCTCAGGCGACGATAAAAACTGTCAACTACATCCTTTGACGATTCATCCAGAACTTCCGAAGAAGACGACGTCAAAGGAAAGGTAGCTGGCAGGGCCAAAGAAGATGCACCAAAATTTGCTGCCCCTGCTACAAGAGAAACAAGTTTCGAGCAAAAGGATGCTTGAATAGCAGCCAATTCCTCCTCCGCAGCTCGGAGGATTCGGAGACTCGGCAGGACAGAAAAGGTCGACCCTCGGTGTTCGAGCAACATGAACCGAGGAGGATGCAAGGACCAACTCTCCCTGTCCTGACAGTTCTGCCGTCTGCTCTCTCGAACTCGATAAAGTGGAAGGTCCCTACATGTAAGCTGGAGGAGGTGGCATATTCTCTTCCACCAGGTCCCCTCTGGTGAACTCTCCCCCGATAATGTCCGTCGTTGGTAGTGAAGGAGCAGGACCTGTATGTCCGAAACAACCATAAATCAGCTTAACCGGAAGGATTTGATGATAGAGCAAATAAACCTCCTCACTAGTCAAGACTTGGCTTATCTTACCAGGAGGGAGTTGCTGAGGCTGAGGTTCACTCACAGCCGTCACAGCCTCTTCACCAGCGACATCCGAGTCGAATACAGTCGGTTCCTCTTCCCCAGCCGCCCCAGAGGGAGATACAACTAGTTCAGCGTCATCCGACTGAAATTCAGCAGTCTCGGAGACGGGTTCAGCAGAGCCCACATCGCCCTGGGTTGGGACGTCAACAACTGCAGGGACCTCGACCGTCACTGAAAAAATCCTGACGGTAATAATCTCGGCACTCATATCTCTAACCAGAGTAGCTAGAGCCGGGTCGACTTCAGAGGCATCATTCAGCCCTGGGAAGTCCCCTTCTCCTGACGCCTACAGAGCAAAAAAATGATTAGGTCATAGTTCAGAAAAAAAGGAAGAGCTAAAGAAGAAGATGGTTGTAATTTAATTTACCTCCGAAACGGCGTCATCCTCGCCTCTCTCCTTGATGAGCAGCCCGTGAGGCTTAACCGCAGCCCATTTTACGGAATAAGTTCTGCCGCCCTCAGCGGACTCGCACTTGCTTCGCTTGCGCGAAGGCCCAGGCACGACAGGCGGCTGATCCGCCACCATATTTTTTTAGGAAGGAAGAGAGTTGTCGGGGTCATCCTCGTCATCCTCTTTGTCCGCGTTAGCAGACTCCGAGTCCGACGCAGCAACTGTGTTCTCCCTCTTCTTCCTCGCCTTAAACCCCTTAGGCTTCTCCTCCAAGCCAGTACCAACAATGAAGCTGGTACTCGGGTCAAAACCAACTGGAGGCTTGTTCGCCATGACATGGTATAGAGCTGCCAAATACAAGATCTCTCTCCAGCATCAAGAACTGAGAAGCTGGTACGGGTGTGAATCGTGTTGTAATAGTGCCAGGCTCTTATACCATTAAGGACGCTATCTTTAAAACCCAGGCAAGAGCTGGGACTGTCCAAAAATAGCTGGCTATACCCAAACTGTCGAGCTAACCTACTGGGCAAGTAAGGCTCCAAGTAGACAGTGTTGCGGTTACGGTATACCAGGTAGAAAGGACGAATGTTGTGCAGCCAAAGGAGCATCTTGTCGGATAAGAAGTGGAGAGGCCCAGTACCATCAAGATGTACTGCCTTCACTTCCTCATCAGTAAATCGAGGAATAATGTCAACTCTCGCCAGTGTCATCCGACAGGCACGTATAGTCTCACAATCCCAAGGTAGGTGGCGATACTGGAAGATGAAAGCATCCTCGGCAGATACACCATATTCAGTACCAGACCCATTAAAGACCGACAATGCATTAGCAACTACCCCATCTGATAATGATAGGGTAGCTCAATGCGTTTAAAATCCTTCGTCGGGTCATGGGCGATGTGTAGGACCGTTGAGCACCTCTAGAGGGGGGTGAATAGAGTGTGTATGTGCAGCAAAAAATAATCACCAATTAAAATTTAAACTATGGCAGAGATATAAGAGACAGTAAATAAAGATAGAGAATTCAAACTCAGTAATACAGCGATATATACTGGTATCCCTCTGAGAGGACTAATCCAGTCTCGAGTACTCTTGCTCGATGTTAATCCACTATGGCACAAGCTTTAACTGAGAGCTTGCAGTCTCTTACAACACCGTGCTTGGTGACGAGCGCACGACCAGCTCCACAACACACACCGTGCTTGGTAACGATCGCACGACCAGCTCCACAACAGGAAAAGTTGTTGAACTTGGAACGACCTCTTTACAACTCTTGAAACACCAAAAGATTCTAAATCAACTCTGATAGTACTGGCTTTTGGCTAAGAGATGTATAGGTATGATTTGAAAATCTTAGATCGTTTGAAAACACTTGAGTAGTAGAGAAGAGAGAATGAAGAATGAATTGATGATTTGGAATGAAAAGTTCTTCTCTATTTATAGGTGTTTTCTCGAACCGAACTCGGGCAGAGTTCGGGCAGAGTTCGGATGCAAATATCTCGCAAAGAGACATTGTTCGCTGATTTGGAGGCAACAGAAGTTTGAATCATTTTTGACCGAACTCGGTCAGAGTTCGAACCGAACTCGGGCCGAACTCGGTTACGAGTTCTGTCAGGAGATATTTGAAAATCATTTGTAAAAATAGTTTTCAAAATATGTTTTTGGTTATTTGTAAAATCATTTGTAAAGGCTAATTTCAAAATATGTTTTTGAAATGTTTTGTAAATGAAATACGAATGGTAAATAGGTAGGCTTTTGGAATGTGGACAGTTTTAACCCTAAGCCAGTATTACCAAAACTGATTTTACAAAATAAATCCTACACTCAATAAAATATAAAATACAGAATAAAATGAGAAATAAGTCTTCTGAAGATTTGATGATGTTGACGCTTTGTTTGATGCAGTGCATCGTCCGTTGAATTTGGTTTCATGTATCCTGAAATGATTAGCAGCATTTTCTATATTTTGTGTATTGACTTAAGTGTATGTTGATTATCGAAATCGGGTGTGACCATGGAATGGGCCAACAATCTCCCCCATTTTGATAATTGACAAACTTGAGTCTATACCAAAATATATTTATATGAAATAAAACAAAATACAAAGTACCTTAAAAAATGAGATGTTTTGATTTTGATTTGCAATTGTATATACTTTGCTTTTTGGTATTGTACTCTTTTTCTCCCCCTTTGTCAAGTAGTAAAATGACTTGGCTCCCCCGTAATATGTGAAGCCAACAATAGACAAACACAAGACAAAGTGAAGCAAAAAGACATAATCACAGCATAAACATATGGAAACAACTAATATAAAAAGGAACAGCTCATAATAAACTGAAATAGTCATAAAAATTTCCACTAATAATCTAAAAGTACAACTGAAAATGTCTTAACTAATCAGTTTAGACATGAAATAAAAAAAACTACATCAACTGATCATCATCTAACTAATGTCTACTAGCCCATAGCTGAATCTACATCACATCGTGGGGTCGTCCGCACCAGGAGCCTAAGGAGGAAAGTAGGCTGTAGTCGGGTCGAAATACTGAAAGGAAGCCTCATCAGTAAATCGAGGACCCGAAAAAGCAGGGTGAGGTAAGATGGTGATTGGATGGACAGGATCATGAGCCAGGCTGTAGTGGAGGTCAGCAATGCAATTTCTCAGCACCTGGGCCTGAGAAATGCTCCGGAACTCCGAATCCAGATGACGTTGCGTAGAGACAGCAACAAAGTCATCAAAGCACTGAAAGAAGGTCTGATCAAATCCTGGGACAGGGGCTGGAGCAGGAGGAGCATCAGCAGGAGGGACCTCAGCATCAGCAGCTGGAGCAGGATGAGCTCCAGGAGGCAGAGGTGGAACAGGAAATCGACGAGATCTAGTCAGCTCGACAGGAGTAGAGGAGATGGCACACGTCTCAAGATCAATCTCGAAACGTCGAAAGATAGAAGCTAAGTGCATTGGATATACTAGATTCCTACCTGCATTTCTGCTGTTAAGCATCCAGGACATCACAGTTTTGGGAATGAAGAATGGGATGCCAAAGTGAATATGATATAAAGCAGATAGTTCCATAAAGGTTACTTTATCAGTAGAACCTTTCTTTGGAAGAAGTACGGAAAAAACCATACGATAAAGTTCATAGAAGGTTTGGTTCAAATTTTTGGCAAAAATTCTACGGGAAACAGGGTTAGGATGACAGATTAGTTCCCTGAAGGAAGCAAGAGTGACATCAGCAGGGAATTGAGTATGATAGATGTCAACTAAAGCATCACCAAGATCAGGAATATGAAAAAATTCGCTGATGTCGGAGGCGCTAAATTCTAATTCTTGCCTAGCAACGCAAGAATAGAGATTTCTATTTGGTTTTACTTGCAGGTTTCAGTAAAACATACGGATGGCGTTGTCATAAATATTGTCTTGTACCTCGAAGAAATCTCGGTACCCAAGTTGGTCAAAAGTTGGAGCGTACTCAAAGAAAGTAGTAAAGTTTACGAAGGCTCCATTACAAATACGACGACCAGAAAAAGAGTTGAACCAGAGATCCGAAAAATCTTTGTCCGGGAACAAAGTAGAGTCATATTCATCGGGATCTCTAGGTCGTGCTGGACTGAATAAACTAGAAGGGGTGTATTCAGAAGAAGATGAGGCACCTTGGGAAGAGGTTCCTCTTTGACGCTTGGGGGCCATGAGAAAAATAGAGAGAAAGTACCTTTTTGAAGAAAAAAAAGAAAGGAGGAGCAAGATGATCGCCCACTAGATCTCTTCGAAACCTTGCTAGGATGAAGAAGAAGAAGCTTCTAGGAAGAGAGGAGTGATCTCCATGAGTTGTTGTGTGGAGAAAGTGGAGAAAAAGATGGGATTTATAGGCACTAGGGCCGACTGTTCATTTTTGGAACCATAACAGCGCCGACCGAACTCGGTCCGAATTCGGTCAGAGTTCGGGCCAAGTTCGGCCACTTGCATTCCCGAGACAGTCAATGCATTCCGGTAGGTTTAAAAGTAGAATTTAATAACTTTGACTGTAATATTAAATAACGACTGTTATTTTTGTGTTAACTGTAGGGGTTGTCCCAGCTAACAGAGGTTCACCGGGGAACTCTTAAATACCGCTTCGCTTCGACCGTAGTCGTGGTAACAGACATACCCTTTTTAAGTTTGTACCCAAAAACAATTTTCGTTAAATAAATAATAAAGTATCAAGTCATAAATTCAATTTTAATTACCATATACAGTATGAGTCTGAGAATTCAAGAATGCCGAGCTCACGCCTCAAAATGTTAAAACGGTCTTCAGCCAATGGTTTACTGAATATATCTGCTAGTTGATGATCAGTGTCAATAAATTCTAGGTAGATATCCCTGTGTTGTTGATGATCACGAAGAAAATGATGTCTAATTTCTATGTGCTTTGTGCGTGAATGACAAATAGGTTTTTAGTCAGATTTATAGCACTAGTGTTGTCACAATAAATAGGAACATTAGTGTAGTGCAGATTGTAGTCCTCTAAGGTTTGCTTCATCCACAAAATCTGAGCACAACAACGTCCTGCGGCAATATACTCAGCCTCAGTTGTTGATAATGCTACTGAATTTTGTTTCTTGCTAAACCAAGAGACTAAGGCCTTTCCTAAGAAATAACATGTGCCACTTGTACTTTTACGGTCCACTTTGTATCCAGCAAAATCCGCATCCGAGTAACCTATAAGGTCAAAGGATTTGGTTTTAGGATACCATAAGCCAACTGTAGAACTTCCTTTGAGGTATCAGAGGATACGCTTAACGGCACTAAGATGTAATTCCTTAGGGTTTACCTGATAACGTACACAAATGCAAACGCTAAACATAATATCAGGGCGACTAGCAATTAAGTATAATAAACTACCAATCATACCTTGATACTTACGCTGATCGACAGGTTTGCCAATTTCATTAGCATCAAGCTTTGTAGATGTAGCCATAGGCATACCGATTGGCTTTACATTCTCGAAGTCGTACTTTTTCAGTATGTCCTTCGTGTATTTAGCTTGGTTGATGAATGTTCCTTTCGAGTGTTGTTTGATTTGAAGTCCTAGGAAGAAGTTTAGCTCTCCCATCATACTCATCTCAAATTCACTCTGCATACACTTGGCAAAATCTTGACAGAGTTTTTCATTAGTAGAACCAAATATAATGTCATCTACATAAATTTGCACTAGAAGAATATCATCATTCATGGATTTAATAAATAAAGTAGTATCTATCTTTTCTTTCGAAAATCCATTATCAAGTAAGAAGGCACTTAGGCGTTCATACCAAGCACGAGGTGCTTGTTTGAGTCCATAAAATGCTTTCTTAAGCTTGAAGACGTGATCAGGTTTTTGAAAATCTTCAAAACCAGGGGGTTGTTTCACAAAAACCTCTTCTTTCAAAAATCCATTTAAAAATGCGCTTTTTACGTCCATTTGAAAAAGTTTAAAATCATTAAAACATACAAATGCACAAAACATACGGATGGCTTCTAGTCTAGCAACAGGAGCATAGGTCTCATCATAATCAATTCATTCTTCTTGATTATAACCTTGTGCCACTAGACATGCTTTATTGCGTAGAACTTGTCCATCTTCACTGAGTTTATTTCGGAACACCCATTTGGTACCAATTATAGATTGACCAATTGGTTTAGGAACAAGTTTCCAAACTTGGTTTCTCTCAAATTGATTAAGTTCCTCTTGCATGGCAGAAATCCAAAACTCATCAGTAAAAGCATCATCTACATTCTTAGGTTCTATTTTTGAAATAAATGCTACATTTGCTGCTAATTCAGAATCTTTAAGAGATGAACGTGTACTTACACCTTTGGATACATCACCTATAATGAGAGTTTCTGGATGATCTGGCTTGAATCTCAATGATTCAAATCTTTGGGCCATATCTTTCACAAGGCTTTTCTCAGTTCCTGCATCTCCGGAACTTTTATCAGTCCTTGCCTTTTAGGTCAGATCTTTGTCAGAACTCTTCTTAGTCTTTGTATGTGTATCTTCATCATCACTGTCGCTAGATTTGTGACTATTTAACTCATCAAAGGTAACATTAATAGTCTCTTCAACAATCATAGATCTTTTATTGAAAATTCTATATCCCTTACTCTTAGCAGCATATCCGAGAAATATCCCGTCATTTGCTTTGGAGTCGAACTTTCCCAAGTTATCCTTGGTGTTCAGGATAAAACAACGACAACCAAAAACTTTAAAATAAGAAATGTTTGGAATTCTTCCAAACCAAAGCTCATATGGTGTTTTCTTCGATATTGGTCGAATTAACACCCTATTTAAAACATGACAGGCTGTACTAACAGCTTCTGCCCAAAAATATTTAGGAAGATTACACTGATTCAGCATGAATCTAGCCATTTTGCTTAGAGTTCGATTCTTCCGCTCCACAACACCATTCTGTTGGGGAGTTCTAGGACAAGAAAATTCGTGGTAATATCCACTATCATCACAAAACTTTTTGAAATCAGAATTTTTGAATTCGCCACCATGATCACTTTGGATACGAGTAATCATGAAGCCTTTTTCGTTTTGTACCTTTTTGTAAAATATCTGAAATTCAAAAATTGCATCACTTTTGTTTGATAAGAAATAAACCCAAGTAAATCGAAAGAAATCATCAACAATAACAAAAGCGTAGAGCTTACCGCCAAGACTAGCGACTCTACTAGGACCAAATAAATCCATATGAATTAATTACAAAGGTCTCGAAGTACTTACAGCGTTGATGGATTTAAAAGTAGATCTATGTACTTTGTTCTTTTTGCAGTCAGCACATACCATATCTCTCTTGAATGGAATTTCAGGGAGTCCTCTTACCAACTTCTTTGTATTTAGACGTGAGATAGTATCCATGTTTGCATGTCCTAGTCTCATGTGCCATAGCCGACTTTCATCTTGATTGGCTACTAGGCACCTTCCTGCATTATTAGTATTCTCCAAAAAGAAAACATAAATGTTGTCTTCTCTAATCCCTTTATATACGGGATCACCAGATGACATATCATATATGGTACATTTATCTTTCATAAAATTGATACCATAACCATTATCTGCCAAATGACTTATGCTCAATAGGTTATGTTTCAATTCAGTTACTAGACAAACATCCTTTATTATTGGATAAGGAGAAATACCTACAGTACCATTACCTATTATATCACCTCTCAAGTTATTTCCGAAGGAGACATATCTTTCTTTCTTCATCGATAGCGTAGCGAATAAAGATGCATCACCAGTCATGTGTCGCGAACATCCGCTATCGAGGATCCATTTGCTTCTAGCATGAGAGGGTTGAGGGTCCACCTACAAGACAAGTAGATGAATCCTTTGGTACCCATTTTCTGTAGGGTCCGCTCTGATTAGCTTTAGGTCTCCAGACTAAAGTATGGTTGTCAACAAGCTTTCTTGCAAGACAATATTATGATATGTGTCGGTGCGTACCACAATATGTGCAAGTCAGTTTAGTGGTAGAAACTGTGTTTGCAAGCTTGTTTTGTTTGGAGAACCTATAAGTGAAAGCATGATGATGTTCGTGTTTCTTCTGTGCTTTCTTGTGTTTAGTCCTTTTAGGTGTATGCTTAGCATTAGGACTAATCTTAGGCTGTGTCACAGGTATTGCCTGTTTGCCTAATTTGATTTCTAACTTTTTAGAAATCGCAATAGACTCTTCGTATCTAGCAGTCATATCTAGGAGTCTTTGTTCAGTTACTAAGTGCATCTTCTTCTCTATGTCATAAAGCTTTTGTACTTTGACATAGTCCCTTTCTTTCTTTTCAATATTGAGGATAGCCCCATGATAGTCTACCTTGAGTTTGGCTATCTCTTCCGTGTTACCGGTAGTAGATGTCTCTTTAATATCTTCAATCAGATTGGACAGTCTAGCTATCTCGGTTGTGTGTGCCTTAATCTCTTTTCGAGATTGCTTATACTTGTCGAGCACAGTTTTGTGATCTTCAAGTAGTTCGCTAAAGGCATTCTCTAATTCATCGAAAGTGAAATCATCAAACAAAGGGTTAGATGATACCTTATCAAATGCCATGAGACAAACATTTGCATTGCCGCAGGGTCTGTCTTCTTCTTCTGTATCACTGGCATCGCTTTCGTGCCAGATGCTTGTGTTGGCATACTTTCGACCAGATGTTGCTTTTCTGCTTGATCTTGATCTATCGTATGGACTACTTTTCTTGGTGGTTGGACAGTCCTTCTTCATATGCCCTGACTTCTTGCATCCAAAGCATATAGTTTCATCTTCGTTGCTTTCTTGGACATCTTTCTTTTTTCTGCTTGTGAACTTTAGATATCTCTTGAAGTTTTTCACAAGTAGGGCTCGTTCATCACCACTTGACGATTCTTCATCGGAATCGTTGTATGTTGATTTTCTTGCTTGAGCTTTGAAGGCAATAGATTTCTCCTTTGGTGTTGCTCCTTTAAAATCTTGCAAGTCGAGTTCATGGGTCATGAGTTTGCCCATCAGCGTTTCCAGAGTCATAGTGGTGAGATCGTTTCCTTCAATGATTGTTGTGGCTTTTGGATTCCAGTTCTTTGTTAGAGCCCGCAGCACTTTTCTGATCTTCTCGTGATTGCTGTAATCCTTGCCAAGAGATTGTAAAGGATTAGTTATATCAAGGAAACGAGTAAACATCTGTGTAATTGACTCACCGGGTTTTATCTTAAAAGATTCATACTCCTGTGTCAGTCTACTAATTTTGGATTCCTTCACTTGGGAAGTCCCTTCATGGGTTACCTCAAGGAGTTTCCAAATTTCGTGAGACGTCTTACAGGTTGAAACTCTGTTGAACTCGGTTTTGTCAATTGCACAGAATAGTGCATTGATGGCACGAGCATCTAGGCTAGCTTTAGCCTTTTCAGCTTCAGTGTACTTATCATGGATCTTTTCCACCAGCTGGCCTTCAACCACTGTTGGTGCTGGTTTCTTATAACCATCAATGACTATTGACCAAAGATCAAAGTTGAGAGACTTTAGAAAGAAAGTCATTCATGTTTTCCAGTAGGTATAATTTGTTCCATCAAATAGGGGAGGTCTATTTGTGGATTGCCCTTCACCGTTGAATATAGATTTCATGGCTGCCATATATATTTACTCTCTAAGGTATGTTATATAAGAATATTACCCGCTCTGATACCAATTGTAGGACCGTTGAGCACTTCTAGAGGGGGGGGTGAATAGAGTGTGTGTGTGCAGCAAAAAATAATCACCAATTAAAATTTAAACTATGGCAGATATATAAGAGACAGTAAATAAAGATAGAGAATTCAAACTCAGTAACACAGCGATATATACTGGTATCCCTCTGAGAGGACTAATCCAGTCTCGAGTACTCTTGCTCGATGTTAATCCACTATGGCACAAGCTTTAACTGAGAGCTTGCAGTCTCTTACAACACCGTGCTTGGTGACGAGCGCACGACCAGCTCCACAACACACACCGTGCTTGGTGACGAGCGCACGACCAGCTCCACAACAGGAAAAGTTGTTGAACTTGGAACGACCTCTTTACAACTCTTAAAACACCAAAAGATTCTAAATCAACTCTGATAGTACTGGCTTTTGGCTAAGAGATGTATAGGTATGATTTGAAAAATCTTAGATCGTTTGAAAACACTTGAGTAGTAGAGAATAGAGAATGAAGAATGAATTGATGATTTGGAATGAAAAGTTCTTCTCTATTTATAGGTGTTTTCTCAAACCGAACTCGGACAGAGTTCAGGCAGAGTTCGGATGCAAATATCTCGCAAAGAGACGTTGCTCGCTGATTTGGAGGCAACAGAAGTTTGAATCATTTTTGACCGAACTCGGTCAGAGTTCGGACCGAACTCGGGCCGAACTCGGTTACGAGTTCTGTCAGGAGATATTTGAAAATCATTTGTAAAAACTGTTTTCAAAATATGTTTTTGGTTATTTGTAAAATCATTTGTAAAGGCTAATTTCAAAATATGTTTTTTAAATGTTTTGTAAATGAAATACGAATGGTAAATAGGTAGGCTTTTGGAATGTGGACAGTTTTAACCCTAAGCCAGTATTACCAAAACTAATTTTACAAAATAAATCCTAGACTCAATAAAATATAAAATACAGAATAAAATGAGAAATAATTCTTCTGAATATTTGATGATGTTGACACTTTGTTTGATGCAGTACATCGTCCGTTGAATTTGGTTTCATGTATCCTGAAATGATTAGCAGCATTTTCTATATTTTGTGTATTGACTTAAGTGTATGTTGATTATCGAAATCGGGTGTGACCATGGAATGGGCCAACACGATGACCTTGGACGATAAAGCGCGAAGGCCATGGTGTATGCCGCACACCATGGCCTGGAGAAGAGCTAGTTTGACCCCGAAGACTAGCTTCACAGCATGGAGGATAAAGTTGCGGCTGATCCGCTCAATAGAACCAGCCCCTCCTGACACTACGTAATTTCGTGGCCACACCATCAGAAACCCTGCCAGGAGTGCCTTCTCGGTCAACGGCTGAGTGGCTTGATAGAAATAAGCAAAAGAGTCAGATTGACTCCCGAACCTGTCACCGGTGGTTCTTAACCTCTTGGCGGTCGATACTTGGTCCTGCACCTCCTACCGAGTGCGAGGACTTTGGGGAGCAACCCGACGTGAGGCACCAAGCTTAAAAAGATAAGTGAGCCAGGCCTTTGTTTGCGGATGGTTCCCTTCCGAGCTGTCGTTCTTTTTCTTCGACAGCTGCTGACACGTGCTGTGATGACACAACAATTCCCGGTAGACGGCAACAAAGCCCTGGAACCTCTCCTCTAAGTCTTCGAACTCTTCGTTCGTCGGGGTATACACCTCAAAGCATTTATCTCCCCAAGGGAGCTTGGAGACGTCATGCATCTCGTGCAGAGCAAGCCCCATCTCCCATATGTGTGTAAAGAAGGTACCCGTACGGCAGTTGTACATCTACGGCAGAGCCATGAACAATTTCTTGTTTATGGGCAAGCCGTAGCTAGTGCCCCAAATAGCATCGTAGAGTCCAATCTCGTGCAGGAGAGTCTCTTATTTTCGTGCGATCCACGTAGATAGGTTGGTCCATGAAGGGAGGGGGTGTATCCAACTCGGTAGCAACAACCGGCCAACGGGATAGGACCCCTTCCGAGCAAGCTGGTTCAGAAAAGTATCAGCTTGAGAGAACTTGAAGTTGGGACCCTGCATATTCAAGAAACTGCCCGGAGCCAACCCCGTCACGTAGCGGCTGACTGGTACCCTGCCTGCGTACACTGACCGCTTGTTATTGTTGTAGTGAATATTGCCCACAATCATCCCGTTCTGGGTCGAAGTCAAGGAATCCTCCATCTTTCTAGCCATCAGCAGCATGTTAAACCATGACAGTGGGAAGTGACGCTCTATCAGAGGAATATGGATCGCCATTCCGTCAGAAGTAAAACTCCAGCTCTCAGATATATCCAGAACTTGGGAGTTCTTCACAGTCAGGACATTCCCGAAGAGGAACGCAGGCTTCAAGTGTTTTCCTCCCAGCAGCCCTGAGTTCATCATCCCCTAGATAAAGAAGAAGGACTATTTTTTAATGTCTTCCAGCGTCTCCATTGGTTCGTCATTTGGAAGCTGGTTCATCACATACTCGACTATATGGTCGTACCTATAACACATAGCAGATCGGGCGCGACCCACCTGAGGTTCTTCCGCAGCATTAACTGGCAAATTTACTGAAAAAAGGACACAAGAAACAAACTCAGGAGATGGCCAGAAAACATTTAAAAGAGTTCATGCGGATATGTTTAGACGGGTCTGTAGAAGCATGGAAAATAAAAAAGAAAGATCCATGCGGCCAGGGAACCCCATGCGGCTCAGATAGCCCATGCGGCTCAAAGATTCATGCGACACGAGGGACTATGCGGCTCAAGACGTTCCATGCGGCTCAGAAGAGAAGACACGTGGCTTACAAACAGTTCTCCCCTGCGCCCTATACTGCATTAATTACATTGACGGCTGACAGCTCTGACAAAGTGACAACCCTGACACAAAGAGGTAATGATGACTCTTTCATAATAACAGACCCCTAGGGAAACGAAGGAGATCTTTGACACAATCTCCCGAGATCCAGAAAATGCCACATAGCCTTGACATGTGGACGTTCGTATGCGGCTCAAGCGGAGGCTCCCTCTATGCGGCTCAAGCAGACATTTCCCTATGCGACTCAAGAGGACCATCTACATGCGGCTCAAGCTGAGGCCTCCCAATACGGCTCGCAAGGATCATCCCCAAGCGGCTCACTACCCGTTATGTGGTCCAGATTATCATGTGGTTCGAAGATTCGAGGGCCACTCCCCAAGCAGCCCTGACACGTGGCCAGGCTTATGCGGCTCAATCCTTATGCGGCTCAGTGACTCCCAGGACACGTGTCATAAAGCCAATCAATTTCCCAGATTTAATACAATCAATGATTGGGTCAAATCCCAATAATCTGGGATACGTGGCAGGAGAATGAATTAAAATTATTCATTCAGATTCGTAGACATCAGCAAATCATCATTACAGAGATTTATTCTAATCAACATTAATTACTAATAGGATTTGGTGTAATCTACACTAAATGGCCCAGATTCATCACACTCAAGATTAATGGCCCAGATTGATCAATCAACATGCCGCCGCCACTCTAAGGGGCAATCATTGCAAACCCAAATGATTGCATTCCCTTCTTATAAATAGCAAGGTGCCATTCCCTTACGAAAGGACACCCTTTTTCGAGATCAGAGAGAGCACCAGAATACTTGGAGAGAAAAAGCAGAGAGAGAGAGCAAAGAGAGCATTTCTTCAACGCCTAGCAATCTTCTAAAGCCAAGGCTGCATACCGATCGTCCAAGGAGTAAGGCAGAGCTACCGTAGCTTTCCCGAGCCTCTATCATCACCCCCTAGAATCTAAAATAAATAATTGTACTTAGATTACTGTACCTAGGTTTTCGTCGCTAGGTTTTCTTTGTACAAGCGAGTTTGTAACGTGAAGTAAAAGTCCAGTCCTCCGATAATTGTTCTACTCTTTTATATTTTATGGCAAACATGATGGCGACTCTGCTGGGAAAAATAAAAAAGAAAGATCCATGCGGCTAGGGAACCCCATGCGGCTCAGATAGCCCATGCGGCTCAGAGATTCATGCGGCACGAGGGACTATGCGGCTCAAGACGTTCCATGCGGCTCAGAAGAGAAGACACATGGCTTGCAAACAGTTCTCCCCTTCGCCCTATACTGCATTAATTACTTTGACGGCTGACAGCTCTGACAAAGTGACAGCCCTGACACAAAGAGGTAATGATGACTCTGTCATAATAACAGACCCCTAGGGAAACGAAAGAGATCTCTGACACAATCCTCCAAGATCCAGAAAATGCCACGTAGCCTTGACACGTGGACGTTCGTATGCGGCTCAAGCGGAGGCTCCCTCTATGCGGCTCAAGCAGACATTCCCCTATGTGGCTCAAGAGGACCATCTACATACGGCTCAAGCAGAGGCCTTCCCATGCGGCTAGCAAGGATCATCCCCATGTGGCTCACTACCCGTTATGTGGTCCAGATTATCATGTAGTTCGAAGATTCGGGGGCCACTCCCCAAGCAGCCCTGACACGTGGCCAGGCTTATGCGGCTCAATCCTTATGTGGCTCAGTGACTCCTAGGACACGTGTCATAAAGCCAATCAATTTTCCAGATTTACTGCAATCAAAGATTGGGTCAAATCCTAATAATCTGGAACACGTGGTAGGAGAATGAATTAAACTTATTCATTCAGATTCCCAGACATCAGCAAATCATCATCACAGAGATTTATTTCAATCAGCATTAATTACTAATAGGATTTGGTGCAATCTACACTAAATGGCCCAGATTCATCACACTCAAGATTAATGGCCCAGATTGATCAATCAACAGGCCGTCGCCACTCTAAGGGGCAATCATTGCAAACCCTAATGATTGCATTTCCTTCTTATAAATAGCAAGGTGCCATTCCCTTGCGAAAGGACACCCTTTTCCGAGATCAGAGAGAGCACCAGAATACTTGGAGAGAAAAAGCAGAGAGAGAGCAAAGAGAGCATCTCTTCAACGCCTAGCAATCATCTGGAGCCAAGGCTGCATAACGATCGTCCAAGGAGTAAGGCAGAGCTGCCGTAGCTTTTCCGAGCCTCTATCGTCACCTCCCAGAATCTAAAATAAACAATTGTACTTAGATTGCTGTACCTAGGTTTCCGTTCCTAGGCTTCTTTGTACAAGCGAGTTTGTAACGTGAAGTAAAAGTCCAGTCCTCCGATAATTGTTCTGCTCTTTTATATTTCATGGTAAATACGATGGCGACTCTGCTGGGGACAAACTTCTCCACGGCTGAGGAGTTGGTGACACAATCGGATGCAGCCAAACTTGGCTCCACGCAACAGAGGATGGTCGTTTGCTTCGACCAACAGGCGTTTGAAGAAATGCTCTCTGAAGGAAGCGCCAGCCCGATCCAGAAGCGAACCCGCACAAAGAAAGCTCGCTACGAGTGGAGGCCAAAATCATTTGCTCCTCCATAAGCTCTGGACGGGATACTCTTTGCTACCTAAGTCGGTGAAGGCGATTCTCATACGGCTCCACTTTGAGCCGTAGAGCACTCTGTTGTCCCCAAGTTCGGCAGAGGAAAGCACTACGATGCTGGACTTGCAGGGACAAAGAGCGGCTCTATGCGCCCCAAGAAGAAGCCGAAGACTCCAGTGGCTAAATTTGCCAACCACATGCAGGAGGCTCATGCGGATGAATCTGCCCGCCGCATGAAGAAAGTCCATGCGGCCAGATCATCCAGCCGCATGAAGAAAACTTATGCGGCTGAGACTCCCAGCCGCATGAAGAACGCCTATACGGCTACATCTGCCAGCCGCATGACGATTACTGATGACAGCCGCATGACACCTACTCCACGTGGCTCTGTCTTCGATCGCCTCTCCTATGGTCCTGATCTCTTGTGCTCCCAAGAAAATATGTCTGACTCTCTCCAGCATCACCTAGACTCTTCCTACTATGTACCTTTATGCACTGGAGCGAAGAAGTCTAGGGCAGCGCGAGCTTCGCAAGCTTGGTCCGCTGATCCTGTCTCTGACCATCCGAGCATCCCGCATACGGTTATGCGGGCCTCAGATAGGAAGTCGTACAGAACCACTCAAGTCCAGCCTCCGACGGCAAACGGACAGAGAGGTGCGCAAAAGTCTCCCAAAATTCAGCGAGCAAGCATGGTCGATCCAGACCTATCTGACTTGCGTTAGGTCATCCTCCACAAACATAAGGAAAGAGAAGACGCATTGGGATGCAAAGAGTCCTCCCATGGACGTCACTGCACCCAAGTTATCGTCAACTGCTGCTGCAATAATGTGACGATGCGAGAAGACCGGCAGTCCATCTTTCAAAGACTGCAACAGCCGTCTTCCGAGGACGAGGCACTTCCCGTCGTCTCCTGCAACTCTGCTCGAAAAGTCCCCGCTGATGGAAAAGGGAAGAAGACAAATGTTGCCAGCCCGAAGATTTCAACCACTTTGACTGAAAGACTATCGTCCAAGCGGGCGCCCACCACCGGAGTTTTCCAAGGTACTCGCTCTAAGACAAAATCTGCCACAGTGGGAGATTCGTCGTCCACAACACAGGGGGTTGCTGGGATTGGGGATAGCACTCCTCCGAATCTCCACAACAATCCAATGATCCAAGAAGATGAGCCAGGGGAGACAACTCTCCCATCAGATACAGCAAACCCCGACGTCCCCGAGGACGTCCACAACTCACAAGACGAGGCGAACTCGGAGACTGGGGGTACTGCTCCTTCCGAGTCTGAACCAGAGAAGAACATTCCCACATACCCCGACGACTTCTCACTACATGGGTATGATTCGGAAGGCGCTTCCTCCACCGCTCCGTCCATCTCTACTCATGGGAGGACGATATTCATGACAGATAGCAGCCAAGGTGGTTCCAGTGATCGCCAACGCATCGATACTCTCGAAGCCATATTGCTTGCCTTAGTCAAATTTGTGGACGAGATCAAAGTGGCCCTTCCAGCTCTATAAGGAGGGACGCCAGGCCAAACAAGCGCGGGACCTGTGGTCAATGCGGACTCAAATTCGGTGGCACCGAACCCGGGCAACGATCCTCCTGAAACAACGGCCCCCACCGCCGTAGACGAGGCCCGCGAAGCGAAAAGAGAGGTCCAGGAGCTCCGAGCCATGTTTCACGCTCGACAAAACTCTCAAGACCTCAGAATACGGCAACCGTACCCTGCTGTCTGGAGGGACGTTCCGTTCCCACAAAGATATAAGCCGTTCAATATCAATTCTTATGATGGCAAGACCTCAGCAAGTCGGTACATCACTTACTTCGAGGTCACCACCGACCATCTGCTCCATGACGATGCTATCCTCACACGATTATTCATCGGGACATTGGAAGGGGTCGCCTTCGACTGGTACCGCAACCTGCCAGACAACTGCATCAACTCCTTCGCTGGCTTCAAGTGCATATTCTTGGAGAGATTCTACGAAGTAGGGCAGGACATCACAATGTCCACCCTCATGGACGTCGTCCAAGGGGAGAAAGAGCTGACAAGAAACTACATCGAGCGATTTCGCCAAACCGCAATGAAGCTGCCATCTGGAAATCCGGATTCCTCCTTGATTAAAATTTGCCAAAAGAGATTGCTCCCAACAATCAGTCTCTGGATGGGCAAAAGTCAATTCAAGGACTGGAAGACGTTCATCATCAGTGCCACAAGCCCCGAAGAACGATTGAAGAAGGCTCGTCAATTAGGATTGCACATCTCGGACGGAGAGAACAAGGGCAAGCGTCCTAACAATGACAATGGGGGTAGCCCCTCCAACAATCAGGACAACAGGGGTAAGCAGGCTATGGTGGCCGACACAGCATAGAAACCTGAGCCAAAGCCAGCAGACAAACAATGGCCGCAAATTACTTACTCCTACGAAGATGGTCACGTCAAGCACATCTTGGACATGCTCATACAAGGAGACAGAATTCAGCTTCCTCCACCAAGACGGGAACCGCAGCAGGTGGACATGGAGAACCCAAAGTACTACCATTACCATCGCTACGTCCACCATGCCACACACGACTGCTACCAACTAAAACGGTACATCCAAAATCTCATCGATTCGAACGCTCTGGCCATCGATTTTGAAGAGGTAACAGTGGCAGCCAATATGGTGTCAGTACAATTTGGCAGCTTCCCTCCGACAGAAACTCAAGATGGTGTGGTCCCCATCCCTCTATCGACAATAGAGATTGCTAATCTTCCACCACCCCGGGATCAGGCTGCTGGTCTGGTGCCCCTCACCACATCACGAGGGAAGGTCATGTGGGTCCATCCAGACTTAGTATCGAAAGTGACTCGGCCCACATTATCTTCATGCGGCAAGAAGAAGAGTGAAAAAGTCAGGTCCTGCCGCACAATCTCGGCAGATATCGAAGAAGCTACAGCCGTCATCACGCGATCTGGGGCACAATCCCAACCCGTGGTGGACAACCCGGCTGAAGATCATCAGCCCGCTACAACTGACGCTCCGGGACCGGCTCAGCTTTCGACGACCGACAAGCCTAGGACGAAGGAGACTCGCTTTGACAAATCCCTCCAAAAGCAGACACCACAAGGGCTGGAAAAGCCCTACAACTTTGACATCTTAGCGCAATTGGATAACATACCGGCCAAGTTGTCATTATACGAGCTCCTGAGACTCTCAAAGGACGTTCGTACGGCTTTGAACGATGCACTCCAAAATATCGACGCATACCTGGCTCAGGTCAACCTCACGGGAAAGAACCCGCCTGCAGATCTCCAAGACAGTGCCTGTACGGGAGCGATGCCCAACATTGTCTTCACTCTGCAGGACATGCTCATCAAAACCAACTTGCACGATCGTCCGTTATACTACACTGGGTACATCGGCGACGTAAAAGTGGATCAGATGCACATTGATCCTGGCTCTTCCATATGCATTATCCCGAAGGGTCTGCTACATCATCTTCATATCCCAATGCATCGTCTGACGCCTACAAGCACTGCCATCAGCGGTTTCAATTCGAGCAGGAGCTACCCGATTGGAAAGATTCGTCTGAAGTGTCAAATTGGCGATCTCCAATCAGAAGTCACCTGCTACGTCATAGATGCAGACACTTCTTACAACATCCTCTTGGGGCGCCCGTGGATACACGATTATATGATAGTGCCTTCCCCGCTGCACAACTGCTTCAAATATATCGACAAACACGGCTTTGTTAGGACGAAATTTGCTGATATCGATCCCTTCAAAGGGGTCGAATCCTACTACTCAGACTCCTGCCTATACAAAAAGTCGAAGAGGCACCTTGATAAAGGAGATGTACAAGCTTGCACCGAGACAGCAACAGGATCAGAAGAACCTTTGACGATCCACCTCCAAGCTCGTAAACCTGGCAAGTCTGTACCCCTTACCGCCACTCTGCGTAAGGATGCAATCAGCCTCTCGGCACAGGAAGAGCAGATGATAATCCGGCTACCAAGGTCTGGCCAAATACCAAGACCCTCAACGGAGCCATTGACAATCATGCTGCCGAGAGTCGGCCAGCAACAAACAGAGAATCCCAATCATTTTGACAAGCCAATGACGATACGCCTTCCCAAGAAGGGTCGTCATCCCGATGCAAGGCCTGGAGTTTCTAGCGAACCAACCACTCCTCGCCCAGCATCGAGTACCAGACCGGGGGTCGCTAGTCTGCCAACAACTCCACGCTCCGCTCCACCAGTCGAACCTCTGACGATCAAGTTGCCCAGGTTGTCCTCTCAGTCTTCGTTTATACAAGGGGTAGCCGAAAAGGAACCGGAGCTAGCCAAGTACGTGGCTGCCCACACTGATGTTCCCTCTGCAGATGATGTAATCCCCCTAAAAAAGATACCTTACTTCATCAATAAAGGGCTATCTTTGAACTACCTCGAGCTTAATAAGCTTTGTACAATGTATGCTATGGAACACGGTATAGGCACTCACCAACCCACATAGGTGACAAATGTGTACACCGTCATCCAGATTACTCCAGTGGAAGATGCTTACCGCATAATCGAGGAAGGGGAACATCCAATCATCTTCGGCCGGAAGGACGATCCGCATCCCTTCACCATAGAAGAAGTCGACCTTGGGTCAGATGCCGGGAGACTGCCTCTGTATCTTTATAGCCCCCAATCCAAATATCTTATGCAGAAATAGGAGTATGATCTGGAGACAACGCCAGGCTTGAACTACGGCACTGGACGACGATTACCTTTGAAGCTACCGATTTTGGCTGGCAAACCACGGGACTACTATAGCAAAACTCGATGCGGGTTAGGGTATGTAATGCTCACGATGACCCCTGAGAGTTCAGATAAAAAATGTGACTGGCAGTCACATTCAACCGGGTCACCAACTTCTGATTCGGATACCAGCATCAGAGACATATTCAGTCAAGTCTTGTCAGTCAACATGGTATTCGTCGACGCTTATGAAGAAGATGAAGACATCCCTGAAATCCTCGAGCTAGAGCCGTGGGCCCAACAGCTGGATGCACAATGGGAAAAGCGGTTCGAACAGAGAGAACCTCCAACTGAAGATGAGGTCATACAAGTGGATCTTGGCAGCAAATCTTCTCCAAAACCGATCTTCGTCAGTAAAAGCCTAACAGACGGAGAGCGAGAATCGTTGCTGGAACTTGTCAAAGAATATATTGATGTGTTCGCCTGGAGCTATGAAGACATGCCGGGATTAAATCCCGATATTGCTCTTCATAAACTCAACATTCGGCCAGATCCAAAGCCGGTCAAACAACAACAGCGACGCTTCCGCCCGGGCATCATGGACGCAATCAAGGCCGAAGTCAACAAACTGATAGCCAGCGGCTTCATTCGTGAGGAACAGCATCCGGATTGGGTCGTCAACATAGTACCAGTCCTCAAGAAGAATGGGAAGATTTGAATCTACATCGACTTCCTCAATCTGAACGAGACATGCCCCAAAGATGACTTCCCCTTCTCTATCACGGACATCATGATTGACAACACCAGCGACTTTGAACGCATGTCATTCATGGATGGATTTTCGGGGTACAACCAAATCGAGATGTCTCCTGACAACGAAAAGCACACATCATTCCGAACACCGATTGGCACATACTACTACACAGTCATACCTTTCGGTTTGAAGAATGCCGACGCCAATATCAAAGAGCCATGAGCATCATCTTCAGAGACCACTTACGCAAGATGGTGGAGTGCTATGTTGATGACATCGCCGTCAAGAGTCACTGTAAGGGAGACCATCTGCAGGATCTGAGGACGCTATTCGACCTGATACGAATGCACAATTTGAAAATGAACCCTACGAAGTCCTTCCTGGGCGTATCCAGCAAAAAGTTCTTGGGTTTCATCATTACCGTCCAGGGTATCCATGTAGACCCTGAAAAGACGAAGGCAATTATGGAGATGGGTCTCCCGAGAAATCTTCGCGAACTCAGAGGCCTTCAAGGGAGGCTAGCTTACATCCAGAGGTTCATCTCTAACCTCTTCGGGCGATGTTGGCCATTCATCGATCTCATGAAGAAGGGCGTTTCATTCGTATGGGATGAAGAATGCCAACTTGCCTTCGACAGCATCAAAGAATATTTGTCGAACCCTCCAGTCTTGGTGGCCCCGGTGGCTGGAAAACTATTCCTGCTCTACGTACGAGCAATAGAACTTCCCTCGGTGCTTTGCTGGCGCAAAACAACGACGTAGGCCATGAACAAGCTATATATTACCTCAGCCGAATGATGATTGGGCCAGAGCACAGATATACTGCTATGGAAAAGGAATGCCTCGCCCTGGTGTTCGCCATCAAAAGACGCGGCACTATGTCATAGGACAAACCATACATGTGATCTCACGAGTCAACCCTCTCAGATTCCTTATGACTAAACCAGGGGCGCTCAGCTCCCGTCTCGCTACATGGGCAATATTGCTGTCTCCTTATCATATGGTCTTCGTCCCGCAAAATGCTGTCAAAGGTCAAGCTCTGGCCGACTTTCTAGCAGCCCACCCAGGCTCGGAGTCATCTACAATATATGAAGGAATTTTGGATGAGGTCGCCGACTCGCATGTGGCCTCCCACGATGATATATAGCAAATGTTCTTCGACGGTGCTTCGAGAACGGGACCCAAGGGCAACATTGTTGTTGGAGTCGGGGTAGTATTGATTTCTCCCTCCGGACTGGTGATTAATCGCGCTTACTCCCTCACGGAATCCTACTCTAACAATGTGGTCGAGTACAACGCCTTGGTCATCGGCCTCCAACTTGCAAGAGAGCTGGAGGTAGAATATTTTGAAGCATACGGTGATTCGCTGTTAATGTCAATCAGATCCGGAGTTCGTACGAAGTCCGCCACGAAGATATGATCCCCTATCACCAAATTGCGATCAATATTATCTCGTCATTTGAAGGATTCTTCATCGAACATGTTCCCAGACTACAGAACATCAAAGCCGATGCCCTAGCAGGCCTTGCCGCTTCCCTAGCAGTTCCAAACCATACTCAGAATTCGGTTGACGTGATAGGCCACGAGCTGGTCTGTCCCAAGAACAACATACAAGTCATGGCGAGCTATTCCGCCCAAACGATCGATGTAGCACCGGACTAGCGACAACTATTCATAGACTTTGTAGTCTATGACATCCTGCCCGAGAATCCAAAGGAAGCCACTTCCATCAGAAGGCGCTCTCTCATATTCTTCTACGATACAGAGACGAAAATGCTGTATCGGCGATCCTACGATGGGTTACTACTTCGGTGTCTATCAAATACAGAAGCCAAAGAAGCCGTACGCGAGGCCCACGACGGTATCTGCGGGACCCATCAGCCTGGCCCTAAATTACAAGATCGTCTCTGCTGGATGGGCTACTACTGGCCCACGATGGTAGCAGATGCAATAGACTATGCTTGAAAATACAAAGCCTGTCAAGTCCACGCTGACTTCATCCATCAACCATCCGAGTTTCTACATCCGACAGTGGCGTCTTGGCCATTTGAAGCATGGGGTATGGACATCATCGGTCTAATTACTCTACCATTCTCCCGTGGACATCGCTTCATACTTGCGATCACGGATTACTTCTCCAAATGGGCGGAAGCTGTTCCACTCGCAGAAGTAAAGACTTCAAACGTGATCCGCTTCCTCATGCATCATGTCATCTACCGCTTTGGACTGTCCCGAAGGATCATCAACGATAATGGTCCACAGTTTGTAAGCCATGTCTTCTATCGGTTCTGCGATAAGCATCGCATCCAGAATATTGCTTCAACACCATACAATCCGACAGCAAACGGGTTGGCAGAGGAATTCAACAAAATAATCATCAAACTCCCTAAGAAGTTTGTCTCATCCAACAAACGCGACTGGAACGAGAAGCTAGGTGAATGTTTATGGGCGTATCGTACTACAGTCCGAACAGCTACAGGGAACACACTATTCTCCCTGGTATACAGAAGTGAAGCAATTCTCCCATTAGAGACTCAGATACCCTCACTCCGTGTCGCCCTTGCTTACCAATTGACGACAAATGATAACTACCATCGTCGGCTACAAGAGTTGGAGGCCTTAGATGAAAAGTGCCTCTTGGCTCAGCAACGAATCGAGCTATACCAAGCACGTATCTCTGGAGCCTTCAACAAGAAGGTTAAAATCAGAACATTCCAAGTGGACGAGCTCGTTCTGGCAGTTCGGAGGCCGATGGTTATGACTCACAAGACCGCCGACAAGTTCCAGCCAAAATGGGAAGGCCCATTTATCATTGAGGCCGTATTCTCCAACGGAGCCTACCGCCTCGTAAAACAAAACAGAGACTTGCTCATATTGCCCGTCAACGGCAAGTTTCTGAAGAAATATTGTGTCTAAACAACATCTTCCAGATTTTTGAGTCATGTACCCGCTGGTACCTCTGAACTCATACTCACCATTCTCCAGATTTTCGAGTCATGTACCCTCTCGTGCCGCTGAACTCACATCCACAACATTCCAGATTATCGAGTCATGTACCCGCTGGTGCCGCTGAACTCACACTTTCACAATATCGAGTCAAGTACTCGCTGGTGCCTCTGAACTCACATTCCGGTCACTCTTTCAGATAGTAAGTCATGTATGATCATACCTCTGAACTTTCTTCCTAGAAGAGATCCTCCCTCATGATCTAATACCCGCACTCTCAGTACATAAAAAGGGTAACAGATCCACAAATTGCCAAAACGGCCATGTCCTCATTACCTCTGAGTCGTTTCACTTCCGCCAAAAATAAATCATCCCCTACATAGAACTTCCATGTCCTCATTACCTCTGAGTCATTCTATGTACCCCCTCTTTATTGAGCCCACTCCTGCCATGTCTTCATTACCTCTGAGTGGGAAGGCTCCGTCGAAGAAACCTTCATACTTGTCATGTCCTCATTACCTCTGAGTAAGTATGTCGATTCCCTTTCAACCTATTATCTGTACCCACAACCGGAGTACGACAAGGATAATAGGTCCACAAATGTCCTCTGTTGACCACAAATATCCTCCGTGAATTCACTCCTGCCATGTCCTCATTACCTCTGAGTAGGAAGATTCCACGGTAAAACCATCATGCTTTCCATGTCCTCATTACCTCTGGCAAATATGTTGGTTCCCTTTCATCCTATTATCCGTATCCTAAGCCAGGGTACGCCAAGGTTAATAGGCCCACAAATATCCTCTGCTAAGTTTCTTAACACAAGCCCACCATCTCCCACCATGCCCCGTGAGCCTAGCTGCTCTACGGCATTCTTTTTCCCGATATCAGGAGCATCCATGACCACTTTGCCATGACTGTTCCAGATATCCTAACCAAACTTGTTGTCCGTACCTAAAACCAAGGTATGCCATGGATGACGGGTCCACAAACAAGTCCCCCACGCGGGGCAAACACCACCATCATATCACAGACACAACAAGCAATACAAATGAAGGATAGAATGGAAAGTACTCTTTATTTGAAGGAAGAAAAAATTACATGTTTTGGGACCACGTCCCTCTCAAAAAAGGAAAAAGAAAAGAAAGGAAACAAAAGAAGAAAAGGCCGACTATAGTTCGGCATTACACAATTCCAAGAGGCGGTTTTTCACCAATACAGTCCCTCGCTCAAGCCTCTGTTTAGCTCGGCATTCGGCCTCTTGGGACAATTGTTCTGCGTCATTCAAATACATATACGCCTCCCAGTCGTTCTCTATCTTCTTCAGGGCAAGTTTTAGATTGGCAGAAGCCCTACTAAACTTGTCAGCCTCCTGAATGGCAAGCCCTTTCTCAGTACAAGCAGCTTCGAGCTCGGACTCCAAGAAGGCCAGCTTTCTCTGGAGCTCGAGGATCTGCTCCCGGGTGTCGGTTATCCCGCGGGAGGCAGCCTCTTTTCGAGCCGCACAATCTTTAATTCGACGGCTCCATTGATTGTACAGCCTAGTCAAATCCTGGCGGTCCTTCAATATAGTCGGCTTGAGCGATTCCCGGGCAACCATCACCTTCTCCACCGCGGGAACAAGGAAATTGTGCTCCTGATTTATCGTCGCAGGTAAATCAGCTTGTTGTAGCATGCGAAACTGGGCCACAAGACGATCAGCCTCCAACAGCTTAGGCTCCAGAAGGGCGGCCAGTTCCCCTCCACCAGGAGTGTTCTAAGGATATTGATCTGGCCACCGGCACATTGACGGGCCAGAGCAAAGGGAGTCCCCCTTTCCACAGCGGCCTCGATCCCCCTCTTCAAGTGGCGGTGGAAACTGTCGACCACGTCCTGGGACACTTCATCCAGAACCTCTGTGGAGGACGGCGTCAAAGGGAGGGTGGCAGGCAGTACCGAAGGAGTAGCCGCAGAACTTGCCATCCCCGCCACCAAGAAAACAAATTCTGTGCGGAAAGATGCATGAACGGCAGCTAGCTCCTCTTCCGTCGCTCGAAGAGCCTGGATGCTGGGCAGGGCGGAAAGGTTAACTCCTGAAACTATATTTGCAGAAGTGGGTGCAGGAGGCATCGTCTCTTGTCCCAGCCGTATTGCCACTTGGGTTCCCGAACTCGACCCGACTGGAGGCCCCTCAGTATCGGTTGAGAAAGAGGGAGGCACACGTGCTTCCGTCAGATCCCCTTCGATGGAATCTGCCCCGGCGATGACCGTCACCGGCAATAAAGGGGTAGGACCTGTACATCCAAAGCAATCATTAATCAATGTGACCCGAAGGATAAGATGATGGAGTAAACAGGCTTCCTTACAAGTTAAAGTTTGACTTATCTTATCAGGGAAAGAGCATGGAGGTTGCGGCTCATTTATAGCTGGCATAATTTCCCCACCCGCAGCTCCCGAGTCGAATCCAACTGGTTTCTTTGTCACAACCATCCCCGAAAGGGAGCCTGCCAGGACAGTGTCATCCTGCCGAAGTTCAGATGTCTCAGGGACGGGCGCAGTAGAGCCCCCATCCCTCTGGGTTGAGGTCCCAGTAAGGTGAGACTCCTCGGCCGCCTCCGGAAGAACCCCAGTAGAAATGATGGTAGTGCACACATCACTGACCAAATAGGACAAGACCGGATCGACCTTGGCAATCGGGTCCTGAGAAGCAAACTCATCTGACGTCTACGAAGAGCAAAAGAAAATAATTAGGCCATAGTTGGGGAAAAAAAGGAGACGATAGCTGCAATTCAAATCACCTCAGAAGCAGCGTCAGCATCACCAATAAATAGCCTGTGGTGCCTTACCGCAGCGCGCTTCGTGGAGTGAGATCTGCCATCATCAGTATATACACGCCTGCTCCATTTATGCGAAGGATCGGGCACGGCGGGTGGTTGATCCTCCACCATCTCGTCTGGACCAGTAGGCGGCTGACCCGCCACCCTTTCTTCCGACATAATAGGGGACTGATTCCCCACTTCTTCGTCTGAAGAATACGACGAGTCATCGACATCTTGCTCATCATCCTCTTCATCTACCGCAGTGGACTCTGAGTCCGGCGCATGAACCCTGTTCGCCCCTCTCTTCCTCTTCTTGGATCCCTCTGGCTTCCCGGCCAAGCCAGTGCCAGCAATGAAGCTAGTATTTATATCAAAGTCGACAGGAGGCTTGCTCGCTGCAACATGATAAAGGGCCGCCATGTACAAAATATTCCCTGCCGTCTTAGCATCGGGGACCGAGAAGCTAGCCCGGGTATGGACCGTATTATAATAATGCCAAGCCCGGATGCCATCAAGGACGTTGCCCTCAAAGCCCAGGCAAGCGCTAGGGCAATCCAGGAACAGCTAACTGTACCCAAATTGACGGGAAAATCTATTGGGCAGGTAAGGCTCCAGATATACGTTATTTCGGTAACAATATACCAGGTGCGCAGGGCGAATGTTGCGCAGCCAAAGAAGCATATTTTCTGATAAGAGTTGGGGAGGATCAACGCCGTCAACGTGTACTCCCCTCACTTCTCTAGCGGTAAAACGAGGAAAACAGACAAAAAAGTCAGGCCCGTCAACTCTCGTCAGCGCCCTCCGACAGGCTGGCATGGTGTCATGCTCCCAAGGCTGATGACGGTATCGAAAAAGGAAGACGTCATCAGTAGTAACATCTTCTTCAGTTCCTTGCCTCATCAACGACCGATAATACATTAATAACCACCCCATGAGGTAGTGGTATGGCAGTTCTATCCGTTCAAAGTCCAGTGTCGTCTTACGAGCAATGACTTTAGACGAGAAGGCGCGGAGGCCGTGGTGCATGCTACACACCATAGCCGGAAGAAGGGCCAGTCTGACTTTGAAGACCAGCTTCACGGCCGGGAGGATGAAGTGGCGGCTGATCCTTTCAGTAGAACCCGCCCCTCCCGAGACTACGCAATTCCGTAGCCATATCATCATAAACCCGGCCAAGAGTGCTTTTTCAGACATCTTCCGGGTACCGTAGTAGAAATAACTGAAGGAGTCGGTACGACTCCCGAACCTGTCACGGGTGGACCTTAACTTTTTGACCTTCAACATCATGTCCTTTACCTCCTCCAGGGTTTGAGGACCTCGAGACGAAACCCGACCGGAAGGACGTAACTTGAAAAGATACGCGATCCAGGTCGTGGTATGGGGGGCGTTCCCTTCCGAACTATTCTCCTTCTTAATAGCAGTCTGATGACAGATGCTATGGTGGCACAAAAGTTCCCGATACACAGCGACGAAACAAGGGAATCGTCGATCCAGGTCATTGAATTCCTCGTTCGTTGGGGTGTATCTTCAAAGGCCTCGCATCCCCACGGCAGCTTAGAAACAGCATGCATTTCATGGAGGGCAAGTCCCAACTCTCCTCCGGGCATGAAGAACGTCCTCGTACGCCGGTTATACAGCTCCAAAAGTGCCATAAACAAAGGCTCGTTGATGGGCAACCCGTAACAGGTGCCCCGGACGGCGTAGTAAAGGTCAATCTTCCGAAGGAACTCCCGTAGTTCCTCAGGATCCACGAGGTAAGATTGGCGCATGTAGGAATGGGGTTTATCGAATTCAGCAGCGACAATCTGCCCACAGGATACGACCCCTTACGAGCGAGCTGATTCAGAAAGGTATCAGCTCGAGTAAAAGTAAAGTTGGGACTAGCTACATTTATAAAAGTACTAGGAAGCAGCCCCATCACACTCCGACTAACTGAATCCTTGCCCGCACATACTGAACCCGTACGCCTGTTATAGTGGATGTTGCCCACAAACATTCCAGATTGGGTAGGAGTCAGGGAGTCCACCATTGTCCTGCCCAATGGTACCATGTTAAACCACGAGAGGGGATAATGCCACTCTATCTCGGGAATGTGGATCTCCACCCGGTCTATAGTAAATTTCCAGTTCTCAAAAACATCTAGCAATCGAGAGTTCTTTATAGAAAAGGCATCCCCAAAGAGAAAAGTCGGTTTCAGATATTCCCCGTCCAGTTTCCCCAAATTCATCATAGAACAAAGGAAGTGGAAAGGCTGGTTGTTGATGATAGCCACCCTCTTCCTAGGTTCATTAGTGGGAAGCTGATCCGTTATATGTCGAATTAAGCCGTCGAGCCGCACGCCCACGACAAAATGAGCTGAACCCACAAGAAGCTCTCCTGCTGGGTTGGTTGGGAGGTTCACTGGAAAAGGACAAAAAGAAATATGATTAAAAGATGGTTAAAGCGAAACTACTGAACTCAAGTTCCTACGAGCCTATGCGGCTCGGATCAAACGAAGCCCTATGCGGCTAAATTTCAATTGGGCTCCAGGTGGCACGGCCCCAAGGGAGCTTATGTGGTTCGGGTCAACACAGCCTCATGCGGCCCAAATCAGGCGGGAGTTCCATATAACATTGGTTCGATAGCTTATGCGGATCAGTTGAACATATGCGGTTCTAAGCAGAAGAACTTTTGCGGCGCTAAATGCTATGCGAATCAGTCTGTCAGAAACATATGGGGCTCCGTTCAAAGGAGACTTCATGCGGTTTATATCCAGAGACTCAAATTCTCCTCATGCAGCTCAAACATAGGGCATCTCCTATGCGGCTCGGATATGAGAGGGTCATGCAGCCCATACAGCATATACGGCTCTATCATGGTCGAACTTGGATGAAGGCTTGTGCATAAATATGCAACAGAGCCATAGATTCTTAGGATTCAAAGTATCCAAATACAACCCTTACCATTAAGGGCAGGGCGGACATTAGGGTGTACTTCGGGCACGATGACTGACGAGGAAGCCGCATTCTTGCCCTTCGCAGCAGTAGAGGTGACCTTGGAAGATTTGGGGGCTATATCCGACGATCGAAGAAAAGAAATGAGGGAAGAAAGGCGAGACAGCAATAGTTGGAACGAAAGAGGAAGTAAAAAAATTCCTCCGACTGAACCCATCCTTATTTATAAATAAGAGCAAGACGTTTCGGTTCTCGTGCGTACACGAAGACCGACCCTACGGTTATCGAGACAAGCCGCCTAAAATAAATGCCAAACTCCTGGGATCCCATACCAAAAAGTGGCCTTTAAAACTGACAGCAATCAACAGCTGTCACGCCCCAGTACCGAAATACGGAGACGGACTAGGCCAGCTACTCCATATGAGGTACGTAACGTCATACGGCGATCGTGGCTGTCGAGAGACTAGGGGGTACATGCTACAATCAAGTCTCCTATGGTCCCACAGAGTTCTATGTCTCAATCAATCAAATCACATCAGCAATTAAATGAACATTAAAGATAAAGCAGTAAGGCGTCCCCGACGCTTCATCAAAATGGTCATGAGAGACTAGCTTTATAATTTAGCTATCTCAGATAGTCAGAAGTAGAAAATTATACACAGCTGCAGTCTGTTTAATTACAATGATGTACTGACACAAAATATCAAGTAATCCGGCTAACAGGTGCCGGTGGCTAAACGTCGCACAAAGTATAAGCAGGAGTAGTGGAGAAGAAACCCACTCGAGTCCCCGAACCGCTATGCTCCTAGTATGCACCATGGATGTCAGGGAGGAAGATCGTGTCCTCAGGCTCTGCTACGAGATCTGGCCAAACAAAACTAGCGGGGTCAGCCCCGAATAGCAAGTACCGCCAAAGGGGCACAAAAGTTAAGATTTAAAAACCCAGTTAATAGAATGATTGATAATAGTAATACTTATGCTACTATTATAGGGTAACGCAATATCCTCAAACCCATGTGGCACCCTTACAACCAAACAAGGACAAAAGGTGCCGCATGGAGTCGGGACGTGTCGTACTCTATAACTTTCACATAAGTAAAAAGGTATAAACAATAAAATCTCCTGATCGTGACTTCGGTCGATAGCCTATCGCAGCACAATAACCAACCCAACAATCAAACAAGAACATGGGTTGGATCATGTACCATGATAGTCCATGTTCCTTAGTCATTCATAGAAGTAGCAATTCATAATCAGAATAAGTCTTCCGTTCATAACTTCGGTCCACAGCCTATCATAGTACGATAACCAACCCAACAATCAAACAAGAACATGGGTTGGATCACGTACCGTGACAGTCTGTTTCCCTCAGTTATTCACGGAAGGTAATAGGATACAAGCGAGTCGTTTTTACGGCCAATCAAGTCTACGAGTTTCTAGTGGGACGAGGTTATCCTCGCGTCATGTTATTAGAAAATCCTCAGATCGTATCTTTCCAGCAAGGCTAGCCAACCCAGGGGTTCGCATAGACAGGTATGATTGAGCACAGGTCCCTCGTAAGGCCACCTTGCTAAAACATATAATATATAGCAGGAATTAATCGGATACAGTCATCCACTCGTTGCAGATGACACAGTATCCGTGGAGACCAGCAGACGCGTCAAGACAGTATCTCAAGGCGGCTGGTGTAACACGATCTCAGGATTTTGCCCTCCCTATGCATCTAGTATGTTTGGTTGCCTAGTTTAACCCTAGGTGAAATCTTGGACTCATATGCTGTGGCCTGCATGATTATTCTCCTAAAGTCATACTTTAGTACGAGTACCCCAAAGAGGATCCATGTCAATCAGTATGTCAACATGTTCTACCCTCCTTAGTGTAATGCATCATTGCAAATACGCCACGTGGAGTTACGAGTCATTTGTCGAGCATGAACAAGAACTGGGACATTCAGGTACATGTATCAGAAAGGAACACTTTGTTCTCCGGGGTCACATTAGTGCTCATATCATGCTCAGGACAAAAGGCGTAAGGATATAAAATGGGCATATAATATCTAATAAAATATCAAAAGCATACGCACCAAAGCACGCACGCTCAAGGGGTAAAAGTCACGCAGGCTCACTCAAGGCAGCGTGCGTGAAAAGTCACGCAGGCTCAAGGAGAGAGCTGCGTAAAAAGTCACGCAGGCTCAAGGAGAGAGCTGCGTGAAAAGTCACGCAGGCTCAAGGAGAGAGCTGCGTGAAAAGTCACGCAGGCTCAAGGAGAGAGCTGCGTGAAAAGTCACGCCGGCTCAAGGAGAGAGCTGCGTGAAAAGTCACGCAGGCTCAAGGAGAGAGCTGCGTGAAAAGTCACGCAAGCTCAAGGAGAGACACGCTTCTAACAGGAAGCGTGCTCACACAGGAGCACACTGTTCACTGTCTTCTCTAAACAGCAAGAACACCATGGCTGAACCCAAACTTCAAAGCATCATAACTTGGCCATCCGAACTCCAAATCCAGATTTTCAAAGTTCCAACTTGGGTGATACTGAATGCTCTTCCACATGGAAGTATAAAAAACCCATAAAATCCAACTAAAGTAGATCAAACTATGCAAAATCCGAAAATAATTAAAACCTAGATCTACAAAAATCAAAGCTTCAAAATAGAAATTTCCAACTTCTAAACTAGTATAGATTGAGGAGAAGAACATGTTTTGGCAAATAGTTTTGTAAGAAATCATTGACAAAATTATTGATCTATCTCTTGAGCAAGTTGGTACTTGCCTTGGTTGGTGGAGGAAGTAAATGAGAGGAAGTAAATGAGAGGAGAGAGAATGAGATGAGTTATATATAAAGATCTTGGACCCATGGGTTCATGATGAACCAAAGGGTTCATGATGAACCATTGGTGAACCAAGAATGGGTTACCCAAATGAGCCAAAACTGTAGGCCCAAATGCAGAAAATAAATTAAAAAATAATATTTTGTTGAATATTTTTAGGAAATGCATAAAGAAATACTGCATAATAAATATAGTATAAATACAAGGTAAATATAATTTATCGGTTTACGTATTAAAATACGTATTCCAGGATCGGGGAGTGATATCTCTACCCTTCTTAGAAAAATTCCGTCCTCGGAATTCCAGCCAAGATAGGATAGTGAAATCAGGGCAAGCAAGGCTCAATCATATACAAGTTAACTATCATAGCAGTTATTATCGTACGTCATAAAGTGCAAAACAAGCAGGTACAGATAAGCATGGAATCATGTCAATAAGGTGCAAAAATATACCTTATTAGTCAAATAAATGCGGATACGGAGATCTGATCTCGTCCTCGCGCTCCCAGGTTGACTCTCCCGAAGAGTGATGGTTCCAAGAAACACAGACAAGGCTTATCGTCCGATTCTTGAGTACCTTTTCTCGTCGGTCTAAGATAGATACGGGTTGTTCCTCGTAAGTTAGGTCGGTACCAACGACTAACTCAGAATGATCGAGAACATGACTCGGATCCGGGACATACCCACGTAATTGGGACACATGAAACACATCATGTATGCCAGTTAACGAAGGCAGAAGGGCAAGTTGATAAATCACATCGCCTACCCGAGCGAGAATCTTAGAAGGACCAACGTATCTTGGACTAAGCTTTTCTCGGGTTCCAAATCTGATGATACCCTGAGTAGGCAAAATCTACAGAAATACTTGGTCGCCAACTCTGAACTCCAGAGGCCTACGATGCTGATCTGCCCAATGACGATGTCGGTCCTGTGCAACTCGAAGGCGCTCTCTGACCAACTTAACTATCTTCACAGTCTGCGTGATCATCTCTGGTCCCAACAACTTTCGTTCTCCGACGTCGTCCCATGCCAAAGGGGACCTGCACTTCCTTCCGGACAATGCTTCAAATGAGGCCATCTGAATGCTAGCCTGATAACTGTTTATAGGAGAACTCCACTAGATGAAGGTGATCCTCTCAAGATCCGCCAAAATCCAAGGTACATGCCCGTAGCATATCTTCTAATGTCTGAATGGTTCTTTCTGATTGCCCGTCGGTTTGTGGATGATAAGCAGTACTGAATCTTAACTTGGTTCCCAAACTTTGGTGTAAGCTCCGCCAAAAATAGGAAGTAAACTGCGTATCCCGATCTAATACTATACTAACTGGAACACCGTGCTGCCTTACTATCTGCTTCATATACATTTCTGCTAACTGCTCAGTAGTCTGTCCAACTCGGAAGGGAAGGAAATGAGCGACCTTCGTGAGTCGATCTACTATTACCCAGACTGCATTCTTGCCAGCCGGGGATCTAGGTAAACCGGTCACGAAATCCATCGTGATGTGCTCCCATTTCCATTCTGGAATAGGAAGCGGTTGTAGCAACCCTGCTGGTCTCTGCTGCTCGACTTTCACCTGCTGACATACCAGACACTTGGATACAAATCTTGCTATCTCTCTTTTCATGCCATTCTACCAAAAGTACTGCCTGATATCTTGATACATCTTCGTTCCTTCTGGATGAATGGAGTAAATAGAACTATGAGCTTCGGACATAACTTCTTGCCGAAGGTCTCCACTCGGTACACAGAGTCTGTTTCCAAACCTGAGCGTACCATCTTCATGAATCACTAACTCCTTCCTACGGCCTGATTCACACTCCGACTGTAACTTCTGAATCTGTGGATCTTCTGCTTGTGCTGTCCTTATCCTCTCTATTAAGGTTGACTGAATCTGTATACTGGTTATTCTTCCTATATCCCTTGGCAAAACTACTTCGATTTTCATACTCTGAAGGTCTTCTAAAATATGCTTCTGCGAGGTCAAGATAAAGGCACTGTCTCTCATACTCAGTGCATCTACAACTATATTCGCCTTGCCTGGATGATACTGAAGATCTAAATCAAAATCCTTCAGCAGTTCAAACCATCTTCTTTGCCTCATGTTCAAATCTCGCTGCGTGAATACGTATTTCAAACTCTTATGATCAGTATAGATCTCTACCCGATCTCCGTATAAATAATGCCTCCACAACTTGAGTGAAAATACCACAGCTGCTAACTCCAAATTGTGAGTCGGGTAATTCTTCTAATGGTCTCGAAGCTGCCGAGATGTATATGCTATCACCTTTCCGTACTGTATCAATACACATCCAAGACCCTTCCCAGATGCGTCACAATATACTGTAAAGCCTTCCGCTCCTACTGGAAGCGTCAAGATCGGGGCTGAGATCAACCACTTCTTCAATTCTTCAAATGATGCCTGACAGCTAGCTGACCAAACAAACTCTACGTCCTTGTGCGTCAAACGCGTTAAGGGCGCAGAGATCTTGGCAAAGTCCACCATGAACCTTCTGTAGTAACCAGCTAATCCTAAGAAACTTTGCACTTCTGCAACCGTTCTCGGGACCGGCTAATGCTCCACGACCTCAATCTTCTTCGGATCCACTGACACTCCTGCCCCAGAATTACATGCCCCAGGAACGAAATGTGATCTAACCAGAATTCACACTTGTCGAGCTTCGCATAAAGTTGATGCTCCTTCAATATCTGTAAGACAGTCCTAAGATGTTTCTCATGCTCCTCTTCACTGCTGGAATAGACAAGAATGTCATCTATGAACACCACCACAAATTTATCCAAATACGGCAGAAAGATGCGGTTCATTAAATCCATGAATACTGCAGAGGCGTTGGTTAGTCCAAAGGACATTACTAAAAACTCATAATGCCCATATCTAGATCTGAATGCTGTCTTCGGTATGTCTTGCTCCCGGACTCTTACTTGATAGTATCCCGACCGAAGATCGATCTTGGAAAAGACACTGGCCTTGCTCAACTGGTCAAACAGGTCATCAATCCTTGGTAGCGGGTACTTATTCTTTACTGTTACAGCATTCAGCTTACGGTAGTCGATGCTGTAATACCTGTGGTTCGTATTACGTATTTCTTGGAATACGTGTATGTATTTTATTCTTGTATTGCATGATTTCCTTCTTGGCTTGGTTTATTCCTGGTTCGGGTTGGTTGGTTCGGCATGGCTTGGTTTTGATTGGGTTCATGATGAACCCAAGATAAATCCTCTACCTACCACCACCTTTGATATTTATTGCCATTTCTTCTTTCTCTCTCTTCATTTATCATCTTCTCCTTCCTCATTTACTTCCCTACCTACCAGAGAAAGAAGAGAGAGAGCTAGGCAAGTACAACTTGCTTCATGGAGGAACTCCAATATTATTGCTTCATTCTCTTCCTTACAGCATTTTGACTAACTTTAGAACTTGGCATTTTTACTTTCCATGGCTAGATTATTGTAGATCTATATTTACTTTATTCTCGGATTTCTTGGGTTTTGATCTACTTAATCTTGTTATTTCTGTGTTTTGATGGTTCCATGTTGTAGATAATTTCGTTCTACCCCATTTTGACCTATGGAAGTTCGGATTTAGGCTCCGGATGATGGAGTTATGGAGCTTGAGGACTTGGCTCTCATGGTGTTCTTCTTCTCTGAAATTTTGGAGAAGATGAACAGTGCTTGACTTGACCGCATGAATATTTCATGCGGCAAGTGTTCTATTCAGTCGCATGACTGGAAGTTCTTGAGCCGCATGAGAGTCGAACTCATTTAGCCGCATAACTCGCTCAATTCTCTGCCGCATAAGTTTTGAACACCCCGGCCGCATGGCGATTGCTCCCTTCGCGGCCGCATAAGCTGACTCTCCTTCGTCCGCATGAACCCGTCTTTTTAGCCGCATGCGCCTTGGGCTCCTTGAGCCGCATGAGCGTGCAGTTCCGGTCGCATGAACCTGTATTGACCTAGCCGCATGAGCACTCTTCCCTTTTGAGCCGCATAGACTCCAATGCTCCTGGCCGCATAGGCTCGGTTTCCCTTTAGCCGCATGCGCCCCTTGCCCTTGCAGTCGCACATGCGCCCACCACATCGAGCCGCATGGAACTCCACTTGCCCGGTCGTATATACCTGAGTGTTAGCCAGCCGCATGAGTCCCAGTCCTTCCTGGCCGCATGGACTTCCAGCAATCCTGAGCCGCATGCGCCTTGGGCTTTTTTCTAGCCGTATGAAGCCGCGCGCCTGCTCCATGTTGAACCCAAACCCTTGGCCGCATGGAACCACTGATTCAGCCGTATGGGCTGTTCTCTTCTAGCCGCATGAGATCATTCCTGGCCGCATATGCCCTAGCCGCATGGCTCTTCTATAGCCCTGTATATTGATAATTTATTAGATATTTTACGTCCATTTTATATCCTTACGCCTTTTGTCATGAACTTGAAAATCATGGATTTATTTAATATATTTAATGATACCTGAGCATGACACGATAGTGACCCGTAGTGGTGCACTCTTGACAAGTAAACCTGATATGACCTGATAGTGGCCCGTCGTGGCGCACTCCTGACAAGTACACCTGACATGATTATCTTGAATAGCTGTTGCGACGGCTACCTGACATGACATGACCTGTATAATTAATCCTGACAACGTGGGTGATTGTGCTTATACAAATAATCCAGTCCTGTCTTGTATCATATCTAGGAGGGGACTCCTGAGTACCACGGTCAGGAGTACCTACTGAAATGGACTAAGGTTAATGACTAGTATAATTCACTAGACATGAAGAGATGTTCCCCAGTTACAGGCGATCCCGTTATCCCGGCCGCAAATGTTTGGACTTGTAGCCTGCCGACGAGTAGGGCACATTTCCAGCCCACTATCATGTGGGGCACTCTTGATTGTCACTTTAATGATTGAACTCTATTGTCACTCTAATGTATTGAACTCTCTAAATTGTCACTATAATGATTGCCTGGATAACCTGGATAGCTGCAGGGCCTGTGACTACTTGGAGCATCTCATTGCATCTTGCTAGTAACTAGGATTGTGATAACCCTAGTTAGTTAATATAGAAAGCCGTAGGCAATGATTGGCCGTGATTGCTTGGATGGAGTCTAGTCTAGTATAGTATTATCTAGAATTGATTAATTGTAAGATTGTACCAGAATGATTGAATGATTGTCACTCCAGATTGTCACTATAATGATTGTCACTCCAGATTGTTACTTGAACTGATTTCTTATATTTATCTTGCCGATAAATGGTGAGAGAAACCAAGCTCGGTTCAGACGAAGGGTTACAACCCCGATCCTTGTTTGGTTTACGGGTTGTAATCTAGCTATCTGAATAGTTCCATGGTTATCTCATCGTATATCATCCAGTCATGCTTTCTTTCTATATGTCCTGTCTTTTAGTGATTCTATACAAGATTGGCTTTTATAATTATCCATCATGCTTTTTTTAAACTACTGCCTTTTATTATGTAATTATATTCTTGTGCTAATTGCTGGTTTTAGTTCCTAAGTGAAGCCTCCTTTGTGGCACTTGCTCTTTCTGGGGTCTGACCCAGCTGGTTTTGTATGGCCAGATACCGGAGCAGCACCAAAGGATCTGCCTGTCATTTCAGCCCGATGGTGGTCACCAGGCGTAACCAGGGCAACGATTGGGTTTTATTTTGCTCTCCCACTCCCTTGTAAAAATATTCTTTTGAGGCGTTTAGCCGCCGAGCAAGTGTTAGCTCGTTTGCAACTTTATTTACTGTCTGCCTACGGGCTGTAAGTATGATTGGCAACTCAAGGTTGATCATGTATGACTTAAATCTTGCTAGTCCTTACATTTTGTACGACTAGCTTCATGATCATCGGGATATGTAATGTTTGGGACGCCTTACAATTGTATATTTGGTGATCTGATATCTTGTGATTATTATTAGTTGGTTGAGATTGAGACAATAGGATAATTTATGACCTTAAGAGACTGATGGCTTGTAGATAAACCCTCACATATCTAGACCGTCGTGACCGTATAGTGAGATGGATTCCATTTCATTATACGTAGCTGGCTATGTTTGCCCCTGCTCTCCAGTATTCTGGTTCTGGGGCGTGACATGGTTTAAGTGGTGGGCCATGCAGGTCTTGTTAATTAAGATGTTTGAGGGTTTACCGAATAGATGTCTCAATCGGTACTCGCCCTTGATCTCTGCTCGTATCCTCTTGATTCCTAAAAATTCTTGTCCTGATCACATGCTTGTAATCGTTGATCTATCTCGGTCCTTCCTTATTGTTTCCATGTCGTCTTTTTCAGCGGCATTGAACCTGGACCTGCCGATCAGCAAGGTGGATCACCTCCCGTGGACCAGCAGCAACCAAAAGATCAGGCCCAGCACTCAGGAGCAGCCTCCCGAGTCTTACCTACTAGAGGAGAGCCGCCAGTTCAGCCAGTCCAGCCTGCAGATCCTGATGATGGCACTTTGGTGGGTCTCATCAGATCATTGTTAGCTTCCCAAGATCGTAGAGGCGATGCCTTGCACCAGGCAGTGGAAGATGCTCTGAATAGAAGTGGTCCTCGAGGGAACAGTGCGGTCAACAGTTTTAAGCGCCTGAACCCTCCCTTCTTCGATGGCAGCGAGGATGCGATTGCTGCCGATGCTTGGCTACAAGATATAGAGGTGATTCTCGAAGCCGCAAAGACTCCAGAAGACGAGAAGGTGGCTGTGGTGCACTTATAGTTATTGGATCTAGCCCGCAGTTGGTGGGCCGCACAAGCAGTGCGATTGGCCACACCTGTCCCCTGGGCAGTATTCAGCAAAAAGTTCCAGACCAAGTATTATGATACAGTGGCTCGATATGACTTGCAGACCAGGTTCAGCAATCTTAAGCAGATGGGGAGGACGGTCGACGGATATGCGGCCGAGTTTTCCAGACTCAGTCGGTTTGCTCCTACCTTGGTGGCAACCGAGTTTGACAGAGCACAGAGGTTCCAGCAAGGACTTCACCTAGAGATTATATTGGTAGTAGAACAGTTCGAGCATCAGACCTATGATGCGGTGTTGCGAGCAGCAAGGAGGCACGAGTATACCTCCCAGAGAATAGTGGACAGGACTGGAGGCCGAAAGCGGTCCCATAGTCAGATGAATCAGTCTTCAGCACCAGCCCCGGCAGCTAGGGCTTTGAGTATTGGAACTCCGAGGGAAGCAACCTCAGTTACGTCGGTTCATCACTCAACCCCGACGTACCCTCAGCAGAAACAGAAGCAAGCACAGTCTTCCGCCGTAGGCTGTTCTTATTGTGGGAAGCCTGGACACGTGGTAGCAGAATGTCGTAAGGCGTTGGGATCGTATTTATTATATGGAGCACCGGATCATAGGGTAGGGTCCTGCCCTTTCAGAGTTGATTTAGCATCGACAGTATCTAGTCCCTCGGTTAGGGGACCAGTACCAGCACCAGCACCAGCAACAGTACCAGCTCCAGTTCACCAGCCACAGCAGTTTCCGTTCCCGAGGCCATTGCCGACTCAGGCCCAGACTTTCCAGCAACAGAACCCGCGGCAGTTTGCCCTAGCCCAGGCTCAGGTTCAGAATCGACCGAGAGGTATATGTATCCTCTCATCTTGCTTTTCTACCGTCATTATGCGGGGTGTATGACGTATTTTATGTATCCTAATTACAATGGTACATCCTGGACCCGAGCCGTATCCTAGGTCATTCGAAACGGTTATTGGTACCAACCTTTTCGTATGAGGAAAGGCCCGTGTCCCTGTTTGACCAAGGGGAGAGACCTCAAGCGCAAGACTATCAGTTTAGTTCATGTTGCTTGAGTTCATCGCTCCTTGGAAGAGTCAAACGTGGGAGTGTGAGGATGATATCCGATCACGTTATCCCGACTTGTTTGACTCTTGAGGTATAATGTCTTCTTATGCCTCATGCCTTCGATTCCTTGCTTGAATGAGTGATTGTCTGCCTAGTTATAGCTTGCATGTGATCAATGTAGCTTGTCGTTGCTTCTCTAGCCTCTTGATTAAATTTCAAGGACGAAATTCTTTTAAGGTGGGTAGAGTTGTAATGCATGTGGTTCGTATTACATATTTCTTAGAATACGTGTACGTATTTTATTCTTGTATTGCATGATTTCCTTCTTGGCTTGGTTTATTCCTGGTTCGGGTTGGTTGGTTCGGCTTGGCTTGGTTTTGATTGGGTTCATGATGAACCCAAGGTGAATCCCCAACCTACCACCACCTTTGATATTTATTGCCATTTCTTCTTTCATTCTCTTCATTTATAATCTTCTCTTTCCTCATTTACTTCCCTACCTACCAGAGAGAGGAGAGAGAGAGAGCTAGGCAAGTTCAACTTGTTTCATGGAGGAACTCCAATATTATTGCTTCATTCTCTTCCTTACAGCATTTTGACTAACTTTAGAACTTGGCATTTTCACTTTCCATGGCTAGATTCTTGTAGATCTATATTTACTTTATTTTTGGATTTCTTGGGTTTTGATCTACTTAATCTTGTTATTTCTGTGTTTTGATGGTTCCATGTTGTAGAGAATTTCGTTCTACCCCATTTTGACCTATGGAAGTTCGGATTTAGGCTCCGGATGATGGAGTTATGGAGCTTGAGGACTTGGCTCTCATGGTGTTCTTCTTTTCTGAAATTTTGGAGAAGATGAACAGTGCTTGACTTGACCGCATAAATATTTCATGCGGCAAGTGTTCTATTCAGTCGCATGACTGGAAGTTCTTGAGCCGCATGAGAGTCGAACTCATATTGCCGTATAACTCGCTCAATTCCCAGCCGCATAAGTTCTGAACACCCCGACCGCATGGCGATTCCTTCCTTCGCAGCCATATAAGCTGACTCTCCTTCGTCCGCATGAACCCGCCTTTTTAGCCGCATGCGCCTTAGGCTCCTTTAGCCGCATGAGCGTGCAGTTCCGACCGCGTGAACCTGTATTGACCTACCCGCATGAGCACTCTTCCCTTCTGAGCCGCATAGACTCCAATGCTCCTGGCCGCATAGGCTCGGTTTCCCTTTTGCCGTATGCGCCCCTTGCCCTTGCAGTCGCACATGCGCCCACCACATCGAGCCGCATGGAACTCCACTTGCCCGGTCGTATATACCTGAGTGTTAGCCAGCCGCATAAGTCCCAGTCCTTCCTGGCCGCATGGACTTCCAGCAACCCTGAGCCGCATGCGCCTTGGGCTTTCTTCTAGCCGTATGAAGCCGTGTGCCTGCTCCATGTTGAACCCAAACCCTTGGCCGCATGGAACCACTGATTCAGCCGCATGGGCTGTTCTCTTCTAGCCGCATGAGATCATTCCTGGCCGCATATGCCCTAGCCGCATGGCTCTTCTATAGCTGAGCATGACACGATAGTGACCCGTAGTGGTGCACTCTTGACAAGTAAACCTGACATGACCTGATAGTGGCCCGTCGTGGCACACTCCTGACAAGTACACCTGACATGATTATCTTGAATAGCTGTTACGACGGCTACCTGACATGACATGACCTGTATAATTAATCCTGACACCGTGAGTGATTGTGCTTGTACAAATAATCCAGTCCTGTCTTGCATCATGTCTAGGAGGGGACTCCTGAGTACCACGGTCAGGAGTACCTACTGAAATGGACTAAGGTTAATGACTAGTATAATTCACTAGACATGAAGAGATGTTCTCCAGTTACAGGCGATCCCGTTATCCCGGCCGCAAATGTTTGGACTTGTAGCCAGCCGACGAGTAGGGCACATTTCTAGCCCACTGTCATGTGGGGCACTCTTGATTGTCACTTTAATTTTTGAACTCTATTGTCACTCTAATGTATTGAACTCTCTAAATTGTCACTATAATGATTGCCTGGATAACCTGGATAGCTGCAGGGCCTGTGACTACTTGGAGCATCTCATTGCATCTTGCTAGTAACTAGGATTGTGATAACCCTAGTTAGTTAATGTAGAAAGCCGTAGGTAATGATTGGCCGTGATTGCTTGGATGGAGTCTAGTCCAGTATAGTATTGTCTAGAATTGATTAATTGTAAGATTGTACCAGAATGATTGAATAATTGTCACTCCAGATTGTCACTATAATGATTGTCACTCCAGATTGTTACTTGAACTGATTTCTTATATTTATCTTGCCGATAAATGGTGAGAGAAACCAAGTTCGGTTCAGACGAAGGGTTAAAACCCCTGTCCTTGTTTGGTTTACGGGTTGTAACCTAGCTATCTGAATAGTTCCATGGTTATCTCATCGTATATCATCCTGTCATGCTTTCTTTCTATATGTCCTGTCTTTTAGTGATTCTATACAAGATTGGCTTTTATAATTACCCATCAAGCTTTTTCTTAAACTACTGTCTTTTATTATGTAATTATACTCTTGTGCTAATTGCTGGTTTTAGTTCCTAAGTGAAGCCTCCTTTGTGGCACTTGCTCTTTCTGGGGTCTGACCCAGCTGGTTTTGTATGGCCAGATACCGGAGCAGCACCAAAGGATCTTCCTGCATTTCAGCCCGATGGTGGTCACCAGGCGTAACCAGGGCAACGAGTGGGTTTTATTTTGCTCTCCCACTCCCTTGTAAAAATATTCTTTTGAGGCGTTTAGCCGTCGAGCAAGTGTTAGCTCGTTTGCAACTTTATTTACTGTCTGCCTATGGGCTGTAAGCATGATTGGCAACTCGAGGTTGATCATGTATGACTTAAATCTTGCTAGTCCTTATATTTTGTACGACTAGCTTCATGATCATCTGGATATGTAATGTTTGGGACGCCTTACAATTGTATATTTGGTGATCTGATATCTTGTGATTATTATTAGTTGGTTGAGATTGAGACAATAGGATAATTTATGACCTTAAGAGACTGATGGCTTGTAGATAAACCCTCACATATCTAGACAGCCGTAACCGTATAGTGAGATGGATTCCATTTCATTATACGTAGCTGGCTATGTTTGCCCCCGCTCTCCAGTATTCTGGTTCTGGGGCGTGACAGATGCACATCCTCGTCGACCCATCCTTCTTGGGAACTAGAATCACTGGCGCGGCCCAGGGCGATTTACTATCTCGGATGAATCCCTTAGACTTTAACTCTTTTTCATGTTGATACAACTTATCCTGTTCTGACGGCGACATTCTGTAAACTCTGTCTGCAATAGGCCTCGTTCCAGGGTTCAACTCAATGCTAAATTCTACCTCTCTGACTGGGGGTATCCCTGGGAGCTCATCAAGGAAGACGTCGAAAAAATCTTCGACCACTCTCGGAATCTGTCCTGGTTCTGACACTGCTGCTGAGATGACGCCTCCGGCCTGATTCTTTAAGGTTCGAGTAAAGATGAACTGCTCCATCCCAGGAACGCTGAATATGACCCTACCTCCTCTACAATCAATTGTCGCATGACTGTCTCTCAACCAGTCCATGCCAAGAACAACATCAAAATTCCCCATAGGGAATTCAATCAATGATGCGGGCAATAAATGCCCACACACCTCTACCGGACATGAAAAGCGTACCCTGCTAACTTCTACGAGCCCATTGCCGGTGAGTATATCCATCCTCTCCAGCAATGCCTCAAACTCTAATCTAATCCGTATAGCATATTGTGTAGAGATGAATGAATGAGTAGCGCCTGAATCAAATAATGCTACAGCGGGAAATGAGGTGATGAGAATTTTACCTGCCACCACGTCACTAGACGCTAGAGCCTCTTCCAAGGTCAATGTGAGAGCCTGGCCCCGCGGAGCCCCTTGTTGCGGCCTTCCTCGACCATGTTGTTGCTGCCTCTGAGGGCCTTCGGCTTCCTGTGCCTGGCAAAACATCTGAGCCTGCGTTGGTAGACGCTGGGCTAGGGGTCTTACTGCTAATACTGGCCCTCCACTCGGGGTTGCCACCGGAGCTGGCAATGCTGGAAACTGCTGAGCTGGCCCTCCTGGCCTCTGCATCATAGGACAAGTGGAGATACGGTGGTCTGAACTACCACACCTCAAGCATAAGCCATTCGCTGACCGGCACACCTCCCTCGTGTGCCCTGCCTTCCCACAGAATGTATAGCCCTGGGGTGCTCCCTGACGCTGTTGCTGGTTCCTCGGCTGCTGATGCCGAACTGGCGCTATATTAGTTGACACGACCGTCCTCCGCGACGCTCCTGCATCATGAATACGTGTACCGGGTGCTGGTGCCGATGTTCGCTGCATTGCTCCTCCTCCAACCTGGAAATGAGATCTCTTCTGACCTCCTGTCCTCGATGCCAACCTCTGCTGGATAAGCTCGTGCCTCCGAGCGGCTGTCAAAACAGCGTCAAACGTCTGGTAGTCGTGTCGCTCCACAAGCTGCAGTAGTTCCAAATGAAGTCCCTGCTGGAACCTCATTGCTTTCTCTGGCTCTGTTGCCACCATTGCTGGTGCGAAACGGCACAATCTGCAGAACTCTGCTGCATACCCATCTACGGTCTTGCCTGCTTGCTTGAGACTGATAAACTTCTGCTGGAGCTCATATCGAGCTATTACGCCAAAATACTTGGCCTTGAATCTGTCACTGAAGGTGGTCCAACGAACAGGGCGTCTTGCACCAACTTCTTCTGATGCCCACCAGTCGCGGGCAAGATCCTGAAGTACCAGTTTTACCTGATCAACCTTCTCATCATCTGGAACCTTGGCTGCCACAAGAATGGCTTCGATGTCTTGAATCTAAGCATCCGCAGTGATGGCATCCTCCATGCCATCAAAATACCTCGGGTTAAAGCGACGAAACCTTCCTGATGCTCCCGAGTCAGCCCCGACACTCCTCTCAAGAGCTAACTGAATCCCTTGGTTCAGCAACACGTTCTGCTCCTGCTGCCGAGTCTGTTGCTGTTGTTTAGTGTCAAGAAACCCCCGGATGATCTCCAGGAGTGCTACGGCGTCTGGTACTACCGTCGCTGCTGGTGCTGCAGGGGTTTCAATAACCTGCGGCTGTACTGCCTCTGGTTCCATTTCTGCTCGTGCCTGCACTGGAGAAGGTTCTCTCCCCTGTTGCTGCCCAGTCGAGCCATGCTCTTGCTGCTCTTCCTCATGGGCCTCACCCGCTACTGAGAATGAAGCACCCCTATAGAGAAGAATATAAGATTATCAAGTCCGGACGAGGAAGATTTCGAGGATGCAAGTCAGGTTAGAGATCAAGGCAAGGACAGAGAATTCGAAACAGAATTTCAAGGGGAACAAGTTTTGATTGAGACTCCTAATAATTTGCAATACCCCACAAGTCTAAAAATCGAGACCTGCATGGGCCACCACTAAAACCTTGTCACGCCCCAGTACCGAAATACGGAGACGGACTAGGCCAGCTACTCCATATGAGGTACGTAACATCATACGGCGATCGTGGCTGTCGAGAGACTAGGGGGTACATGCTACAATCAAGTCTTCTATGGTCCCACAGAGTTCTATATCTCAATCAATCAAATCACATCAGCAATTAAATGAACATTAAAGATAAAGCAGTAAGGCGTCCCCGATGCTTCATCAAAATGGTCATGAGAGACTAGCTTTATAATTTAGCTATCTCAGAGAGTCAGGAGTACAAAATTATACACAGCTGCAGTCTGTTTAATTACAATGATGTACTGACACAAAATATCAAGTAATCCGGCTAACAGGTGCCGGTGGCTAAACGCCGCACAAAGTATAAGCAGGAGTGGTGGAGAAGAAACCCACTCGAGTCCCCGAACCGCCATGCTCCTAGTATGCACCATGGATGTCAGGAAGGAAGATCGTGTCCTCAGGCTCTGCTACGAGATCTGGCCAAACAAAACCAGCGGGGTCAGCCCCGAATAGCAAGTACCACCAAAGGGGCACAAGAGTTAAGATTTAAAAACCCAGTTAATAGAATGATTGATAATAGTAATACTTATGCTACTATTATAGGGTAGCGCAACATCCTCGAACCCATGTGGCACCCTTACAACCAAACAAGGACAAAAGGTACCGCATGGAGTCGGGACGTGTCGTACTCTATAACTTTCACATAAGTAAAAAGGTATAAATAATAAAATCTCCTGATCGTGACTTCGGTCGATAGCCTATCGCAGCACAATAACCAACCCAACAATCAAACAAGAACATGGGTTGGATCATGTACCATGATAGTCCATGTTCCTTAGTCATTCACAGAAGTAGCAATTCATAATCAGAATAAGTCTTCCGTTCATAACTTCGGTCCACAGCCTATCATAGTACGATAATCAACCCAACAATCTAACAAGAACATGGGTTGGATCACGTACCATGACAGTCCGCTTCCCTCAGTTATTCACGAAAGGTAATAGGATACAAGCGAGTCATTTTCACGGCCAATCATGTCTACGAGTTTCTAGTGGGACGAGGTTATCCACATATTATTAGAAAATCCTCAGATCGTATCTTTCCAGCAAGGCTAGCCAATCCAGGGGTTCGCGTAGACAGGTATGATTGAGCACAGGTACCTCGTAAGGCTACCTTGCTAAAACATATAATATATAGCAGGAATTAATCGGATACAGTCATCCACTCGTTGTAGATGACACAGTATCCGTGGAGACCAGCCGGCGCGTCAAGACTGTATCTCAAGGTGGCTGGTGTAACACGATCTCGGGATTTTGCCCTCTCTATGCATCTAATATGTTTGGTTGCCTAGTTTAACCCTAGGTGAAATCTTGGACTCACATGCTGTGGCCTGCATGATTATCCTCCTAAAGTCGTACTTTAGTACGAGTACCCCAAAGAGGATCCATGTCAATCAGTATGTCAACATGTTCTACCCTCCTTAGTGTAATGCATCATTACAAATATGTCACGTGGAGTTACGAGTCATTTGTCGAGCATGAACAAGAACTGGGACATTCAGGTACATGTATCAGGAAGGAAAACTTTGTTCTCCGGGGTCACATTAGTGCTCATATCATGCTCGGGACAAATAAAATATCAAAAGCGTACGCACAAAAGCGTACGCACGCTCAAGGGGTAAAAGTCACGCAGGCTCACTCAGGCTCACTCAAGGCAGCGTGCGTGAAAAGTCACGCAAGCTCAAGGAGAGAGCTGCGTGAAAAGTCACGCAGGCTCAAGGAGAGAGCTGCGTGAAAAGTCATGCAGGCTCAAGGAGAGAGCTGCGTGAAAAGTCACGCAGGCTCAAGGAGAGAGCTGCGTGAAAAGTCACGCAAGCTCAAGGAGAGAGCTGCGTAAAAAGTCACGCAGGCTCAAGGAGAGAGCTGCGTGAAAAGTCACGCAAGCTCAAGGAGAGAGCTGCGTGAAAAGTCACGCAGGCTCAAGGAGAGAGCTGCGTGAAAAGTCACGCCGGCTCAAGGAGAGAGCTGCGTGAAAAGTCACGCAGGCTCAAGGAGAGAGCTGCGTGAAAAGTCACGCAAGCTCAAGGAGAGACACGCTTCCAACATGAAGCGTGCTCAAACAGGAGCACACTGTTCACTGTCTTCTCCAAACAGCAAGAACACCATAGCTGAACCCAAACTTCAAAGCATCATAACTTGGCCATCCGAACTCCAAATCCAGATTTCCAAAGTTTCAACTTGGGTGATACTGAGTGCTCTTCCACATGGAAGCATCAAAAACCCATAAAATTCAACTAAAGTAGATCAAACCATACAAAATCCGAAAATGATTAAAACCTAGATCTATAAAAATCAAAGCTTCAAAATAGAAATTTCCAAGTTCTAAACTAGTATAGATTGAGGAGAAGAACATGTTTTGACAAATAGTTTTGTAAAAAATTATTGACAAAATTATTGATCCATCTCTTGAGCAAGTTGGTACTTGCCTTGGTTGGTGGAGGAAGTAAATGAGAGGAAGTAAATGAGAGGAGAGAGAATGAGATGAGTTATATATAAAGATCTTGGACCCATGGGTTCATGATGAACCAAAGGGTTCATGATGAACCATTGGTGAACCAAGAATGGGTTACCCAAATGAGCCAAAACAGTAGGCCCAAATACAGAAAATAAATTAGGAAATAATATTTTGTCGAATATTTTTGGGAAATGCATGAAGAAATACTGCATAATAAATATAGTATAAATACAAGGTAAATACAATTTATCGGTTTATGTATTAAAATACGTATTTCAGGATCGGGGAGTGACAACAGCATTTAATGCAAAAGATTGCCATACGTGGCAATAATGACGTGGCAAAGAGCTATGCGGCTGACACACCCCTGCGGCTCGAAAGTCTCTGCTGCTAAGCCATCCATGCGGCTGAAACAACTCTATGGCTCGAAAGTTCCTGCGACTGAAAACATCCATACGGCCAAGACATCTATGCGGCTAGGACCTCATATGCGGCTAGAAGAGCTTGCACACAACCATGCTTCTTATTCAAAGTATTTCAATTTTGCAAATTAAAAACTTTGAAGGAGGTCTTGTAGAAGCATGGAAAATAAAAGAAAGATCCATGCGGCCAGGAAACCCCATGCGGCTCAGATAGCCCATGCGGCTCAAAGATTCATGGGGCACATGGGACTATACGGCTCAAGACGTTCCATGCGGCTCAGAAGAGAAGACACGTAGCTTACAAACAGTTCTCCCCTCCGTCCTGTACTGCATTAATTACTTTGACGGCTGACAGCTCTAACAAAGTGACAACCCTGACACAAAGAGGTAATGATGACTCTGTCATAATAACAGACCCCTAGGGAAACGAAGGAGATCTCTGACACAATCTCCCGAGATCTAGAAAATGCCACGTAGCCTTGACACGTGGACGTTCGTATGCGGCTCAAGTGGAGGCTCCCTCCATGCGGCTCAAGCAGACATTCTCCTATGCGGCTCAAGAGGACCAACTATATGCGGCTCAAGCAGAGGCCTCCCCATGCGGCTCGTAAGGATCATCCCCATGCGGCTCACTACCCGTTATGTGGTCCAAATTATCATGTGGTTCGAAGATTCGGGGGCCACTTCATAAGCAGCCCTGACACGTGGCCAGGCTTATACGGCTCAATCCATATGCGGCTCAGTGACTCCCAGAATACGTGTCATAAAGCCAATCAATTTCCCAGATTTACTGCAATCAAAGATTGTGTCAAATCCCAATAATCTGGGACACGTGGCAGGAGAATGAATTAAACTTATTCATTCAGATTCGCAGACATCAGCAAATCATCATCACAGAGATTTATTCTAATCAGTATTAATTACTGATAGGATTTGGTGCAATCTACACTAAATGGCCCAGATTCATCACACTCAAGATTAATGGCCCAGATTGATCAATCAACAGGCCGCCGCCACTCTAAGGGGCAATCATTGTAAACCCTAATGATTGCATTCCTTTCTTATAAATAGCAAGGTACCATTCCCTTGTGAAAGGACACCCTTTTCCGAGATTAGAGAGAGCACCAGAATACTTGGAGAGAAAAAGCAGAGAGAGAGTAAAGAGAGCATTTCTTCAACGCCTAGCAATCTTCTGGAGCCAAGGTTGCATACCGATCGTCCAAGGAGTAAGGCAGAGCTGCCATAGCTTTTCCGAGCCTCTATCGTCATCCCCCAGAATCTAAAATAAATAATTGTACTAAGATTGTTGTACCTAGGTTTTCGTCTCTAGGCTTTCTTTGTACAAGCGAGTTTGTAACGTGAAGTAAAAGTCCAGTCCTCCGATAATTATTCTGCTCTTTTATATTTCATGGCAAACAGGGTCCTTATGCGAATTATTTTTAACAGAGTTCATGCGTGTAATGCCTGTGGTTCGTATCACGTATTCTTGGAATACGTGTACGTATTTTATTACATGATTTCCTGGCTTGGCATTTCCTTCTTGGCTTGGTCTATTCCTGGTTCGGGTTGGTTGGTTCGGCCTGGCTTGGTTTTGCTTGGGTTCATGATGAACCCTTGGATGAACCCCCTACCTACCACCACCATTTTGTATTTATTAGCCCTCTTTATTCTCTCTCTTCATTTATCATCTTCTTCTTCCTCATTTACTTCCCTACCTACCAGAGAGAGAAGAGAGAGGTCTAGGCAAGTGCAACTTGCTTCATGGAGGAACTCCAATTTTATTACTTCATTCTCTTCCTTACTACATTCTAAAGCACTTTAGTACTTGGCATTTTTACTTTCCATGGCTAGATTCTTGTAGATCTATATTTATTTTATTTTCAGATTTTTTGGGTTTTGATCTACTTAATCTTGTTATTTCTATGTTTTGATGGTTCCATATTGTAGAGAATTTTGTTCTACCCCATTTTGACCTGAGGAAGTTCGGATTTGGGCTCCGGATGAAAGTTTTATGAAGCTTGGAAGGCATGGGTTCCTAGTGTTCTTCTCCTCGGAATTTTGGAGAAGAAGAACAGTTCTCTGGCGCATGGCTGTACTTGACCGCATGAGTATTCATGCGGCAAGTCGCCATCAGCCGCATGAGACCCTTGTACTTCTAAACCGCATGAAACTTAGTACCAGCCGCATGAGGCTGAGTCTCATACTCAGCCGCATGGGCTCATTTTCCTATCAGCCGCATGAGTCTACATGGACTTAGTCGCAGGGCTGGGGACGAACTCTTCTCGAGCCGCATATGCAACTGTTCCCCCCCAGCCGCATAAGCCATCGCATTGACCCAGCCTCATGCGCCCTCACTTCTTCCGGGCCGTATGGGTTTTGCTATGTGAGCCGCATGGACTTGAGTTCGCCATCAGCCGCATGAAGACCCCTTTCTAATTCGAGCCGCATATGCGCTCACCCCCTGAATCACATAAACTCAAGCACTTGCCAGCCGCATAGGCCCTGATCCCCGAGCCGCATGAGAACCCTAGACCCTGGCCGTATGGACTTCTGAGTCCGGGCCGCATGATTCCAATTAATTTCCAGCCGCTGGCGCCCTTGTACTTCCAGCCGCATGCGTCCCCTCCTTTCCTGGCCGCATATGACTGAACCGTAGGACTTTCTCATTGTCCTATGTACTATTATTTATCATTATTTGCCCATATTTTGTAACTCCTTTATTAGATATTTTACGCCTTTTGTCATGAACTTGATTTTACTTATATGTTTGGAATTGATAATGGAGCACGACCTGACAGTGACCCATCGTGGTGCACTCTTGACAGAAAACCTGACATGACCTGATAGTGGCCCATCGTGGCGCACTCCGGACTAGTATACTTGATATGATAAACCTGACATGATTATCTCGAATAGCTGTTGCGACGGCTACCTGACATGACATGACATGTATAATTACCTGGCACCGTGGGCGATTGTGCTTGTACAAATAAACCAGTCCTGTCTTGCATCATGTCTAAGAAGGAACTCCTGAGTACCACGGTCAGGAGTACCTATTAAAATGGACTAAGGCTAATAACTAGATTAATATATTAGTCATGAAGAGATTTCCCAGCTACAGGCAATCCCGTTACCTGGGCGCGCCTGGGATCTGTAGCCTGCCGTCGAGTAGGGCACATTTCTAGCACACTGTCATGTGTTGCACCCTTCAAGCTACTTAAGGGTACATGCGTTTCCTGGACGATGTACCCACCTGAATTCAACCCTAATCTTTCGTCCTGGGTAACCTGGATGGTCTGCAGGGCTTGTGGCTGTGGAATAATCTCACTGTATCTTGTTAGTAACTAGGCTTGTGATAACCCTAGTTAGTTAAAGTATCAAGCCGTAGTTCTTGCTTGGTCGTGAAATAATTGGATGGAGTCTAACCAGTCTAGTCTTGCCCTGATCCAGATTACTGCATGACCAGAATGCCTGTATTTATTTTACCGATAAATGGTAAGAATTCTAAATTCTGTTCAGACGAAGGGTTACAACCCCGGTCCTTGTTTGGTTTACGGGTTGTAACCTGGTTATCTGAATAGTTCCATGGTTATCTCGTCATATATCATCCTGATGTATTTTCTTTGTTTCCAGTTCTTACTATTTATTCATTTATTATCTTGTGCTGATTGCTGGTTTTAGTTCCTAAGTGAAGCCTCCTTTGTGGCACTTGCTCTTTTTGGGGTCTGACCCAGCTGGTTTTGTATGGCCAGATTTTGGAGCAGCTCCAGAGGATCTACCGACCTTCCAGCCAGATGGTGGCTACTAGACGGAACCCTGGCAACGAGTAGGTTATTTTTGGCTCTCCCACTCTATTATAAAAATATTCGTTTGAGGCGTTTTAGCCGACGAGCACCTATTTAGCTCGATTGCACTTTACTTACTGTCTGCCTATGGGCTGTAACATGATTGACAGATCCTAGGGTTGATCATGTATGACTAAACTCTTGCTAGTCCTCACATTTTGTAACGACTAGCTTCATGATCAGCTGAATATGTAATATTTGGGACGCCTTATTATTGTATATTTAATGATCATACATCTTGTAACATTTACTTACTTGCTTGTGATTGAGACACTAGGCTTGTTCATGACCATAGGAGACTGATGGCTTGTAGTAAACCCTCATGTATCTAGACTGAGGCGCAAAATGTCGAAGCCTATACATACATATATATAAATAAATATATATATATATATATTATATATATATATATATATATATATATATATATATATATATATATATATATTTGGTATAAAAAGGTATATGTATAAAATGTGTGTGTGTGTGTGTGTATATATATATTTATAAAATGTGTGTATATATATATATATATATATATATATATATATATATATATATATACACACAAAAAAAAAAATATATATATATATATACACACACATTTTATAAATATATATATACACACACACACACACACACATTTTATACATATACCTTTTTATACCAAATATATATATATATATACACACACACACACACATTTTATACATATACCTTTTATACCAAATAAGTAATATAGTATAAAAATTTATATATACTTATTCTATTTTTCCAACATAATTGTTAACAAATACTAATAATAATACTAATAATTATTATTATTATAACTTAAAACCCTAACCACTTCAATTAACATTAGTGTTAGCCATTAGACCCTAATAAAGCTAATAAAGCCAATAAAAGGGGGCTGTTGTCGTCACATAAACATCACAAATCAAAATGAAACTAACAAAGATAGGAAAGGGGAAAGAAAGAGGGTTTCATCTGCCATTCCAAATCATTCCTAAATCCCTAAAATAATGAATGAGTGAAAGAGAGAAAGAGAACGGGGAGAAACTCACAGGGGTTGGGGTCTCGTCGATGGTCTTGGGAGCCGACGTGGGTGGAGGGTTCGTGCGGCGGTGCGAGTGGATGTGGTTGTCGGCTCATTGGAAAATCTGGAGGGCAGCGCCAGGTGGAGCGGCCCTTGCGATGGGAGGGATTCTCGAGCGCTGGGCTCGACGAGGTCGGAGGAGCACGGAGGGAGGTGTGCGGCAGCCTCAACACGGAGGATGATGTTGGCGGTGGGGAGGAACGCCATCAGGGTGATGGATCCGGTGTACGACGACGGTCTCAGAAAGTGGCGCTGCCGGATCTAGTCGGGGTTGAGTCCGCTGGACGGAGCCGACATGTCTATCACTCCCTCTCCTTCTCTTTGTGTGAGCATTGGCGGTGGTGATTTGGGTTTTGGGAAGGTCACAGCCGGTCGGAGTCGGGGTCGGTGGTAATTTGGTGAGGGTGGCACGGGTGGTGGGGGAGAAGAAGTGTGGTGGTGCTGTGTCGAGACGACAAATGGCCGAGGTGACGGGGGTCGGGGTTACCATGGCAGCTGGAGCCAGTGGCGGTCGTGGTGGGGGATGGTAATGGCGGAAATGGAAATTATGTGGTGATGGATTTTGGTGGTGTCAGTCGGGGTAACTATAAATGTTGGTCAGGGACAGAGGTTGGGGCAACATTGGTGGTGTTCGTGTTGGCCTGACGGCTCACCGGAGTAGCGAGGCAGCAGAGGAAGTCGGGGTGGTGGCAGTAGGGTGGTTGACACATGAGCTACAGTAGTGGCGGCTAGGAATGCTGTAGGAATTTTAGGAAATTTAGGTTTGCTATGTGTAAAGTTGGGGAGTCCCCAATATATATATGGTAGAGTGGAAAAACCCCAAGGGCAAACTTGTAAAATATAATAGTCAAGTGAAAAAATAGTAGAAAACTAACTACTAACCACGAAACTAACTGCTAACCACTAGTTAATTTAGCAAATAATTAAATTAGTTAATAATTAAAAATAATTATAATAAAGTATTTCTCAATTAAATGATAGTTGACAAATTATTTATTATATAAAAGACATGTATATCTCATGAAAATTCTTTTAGTAAATGGCAAGAATTATTTTTAGGGCAAAAATTCCATATAGTATGGTTGTTCGACGTAACAAAAGGTTGAACGAACTTTTTGCTTTATTGAACGTATAAGGCATGTACAAAGAAGGAAGTCTTAAACAGGATATTCTAAGTATAGGAAGATGTGGTTTCTGGGAAAGTGTGACAGTAGAGATCGAGTACTGCAGTGGCTCCTTTACTCCGTTGATGATCTGACGATAAATCAACCTTACTATGGCTTTCTAGTGCCTTTGATGGGACTCTGGGGTCACCGATCAATAGGTTGTCTGGATGAGAAGATCCCTTGAAGATGGTTGGCTGGTTGGTTCTTCGGTTGATAGGTGGATAAGGGTGGTCGACTCTTCATGGATGGAGATCGCTGCTCCTTTAAAGATTGTCGATTGTCGATGTTCCCTCTGTCGATTTCGATTTCTTTCTCCCCTTTTGGTGGAAGAACCCCTTCTATTTATAGAGAACTAAGAACAATTGTGATGTGCATTACGGTTTCTGAGATATGAAAGAATCTGCCATCATTACATGGTACGAGCTTCTGCGGTGCTGACACATGGCGGACACCGAGATTCTCTTCAAACGAGATCTCTAGTGGTTATAAACATAACCGAAGGAGGTGACACGTTGCGCGTGCCGATTTGCTTGCTCGGATACAGTCGAGTAAATCTTGGGATTTTATCTTAGATTTGGAGTCAAATTGATCCTCCTCTAAGATTTTAATTAATATGATATGATATCAATCATGATTTAATTCTAATCTTCTCTGCAAGAGACGGTTTAAACAAACCAATTGGGGTAGACCCATGCTTCCTACGCCTCTAGTGAGGACTAAGTGTTGTTGTGCTTCTGTGGCGGCAAGTAGACCGTGCTTCTGGAGATGATGGAACCTCTGTACTTTCAGACGACGAGTGGACTTGGCTTCGAATGACGACGAGACTTATGTGCATATAGAACAACTTACGAAGCTGTGTTTCGGGCTACCAGAGTCACTGTGCTATAGGCGACAAGTAGGCTTGTGCTTCAGGTTGGCGATGTTACTATGCTTTTGGAGCGACAAGTTGAATTGCATTGGTTGCGATGGGAGTTCCCAAGTCTCTTGTAGAGAAGTGACTTAAGCTTCTGATCCGGAACAGATGACTGTGTCGTAGGAAGGGAGATGATGTAAGCATATCTTCACCATGCACCTCATCCGAACGCAAGTAAGTAGCTGCGCCTCTGAACAGTGGAGGCATTGGCTTCGAAAGGAAAGGTATGACACCCTTACGCGTTTGAAGGTTGGCGCAGGCAAATAGCTGCGCCTCTAAAGTGAAGACACCGGCTTCTGGAATAAAAGAAGGGGATGAGGGACCTACCACCATCTTGTTTCTGAGGTTGGCACAGGAAAGTGGCTGTGCTTCTGCCTTGAAGACTCTGGCTTCTTCAAAGTGCCGCGTTACTAATATACTTCTGAGAGGCTGCACCCATAAGAATATCAGAACATGCTTCGGTAAAGTTCAATCTTCCAGCGCATGCATCAAAAAGAAGGAAGGCTGCACTTCGATGAAGATTGCATCTCTTGTAGATCCTTCTAGCCTTCTGTCAAATCTGTACTAGATCATTTGTAGAAGAACAGCAATAGTCCCTATGTATAGTCTTGATGTGTCTGTACTAGACATTGGTAGACATGACAATGAAGGGACTTCTCTCTATATCTTTGTAGAAGCACAGAAATTTTAGCATTCTTAACAACCATACGCCCAAGCCAGGGAGCCATATGCGCCCAAGCCAGGGAGACATATGCGCCCAAATCAGGACAGCCCACATCCGCCCAAGTGACCAGAGCAAGCTATGTGCCCATATTGATGGCATACACCCCCTATACGCCTACTCTGGACTCCTCCAAAAGGGGGCACATAGTCCTATTTCAGGCTATGCGCCCAAGTCAGGACAGCCCTCCGACTCGATCAACATCCACGATCAATCGTGCACCGAAGCATACGACCACGTCAGTCTCCACGAGCATTCGTGCACCGAAGCATGCGGCCACGTCAACCCCACGATCACGCAAGTCTATATGCACCTACACTCTTTGCGCCTAAAGCAGGACTATATGCCCACATGAAAATTAATGTATTTTCTCATATGGGCGCATAACATCATTCCAGCACGAAAAAGACTATAAAAAGGGGTCTCTAACCTCTTCAAAAGACAGAACGGAGAGCATTTCAAGAGCCAAATTGCTGCCCTTCTTGCCAGTGAGCCGAGAGTTAGCAAATTTTTTAGGTTTTCTCCTACTTTTGTAATCGGAGTGTCAACGGAGTAAAGGAGCAACTACCGCTCGATCTCCATCGTCCCATTCCCCAAAATTCTTTTTATACTCGGGGATCCTCAACGCAAGATCTCTCAAACATACTCGATTTGTGGTGCCTTGCGCCAATAAGAAAAGACAACATTTCTTTTTTGTTTTTTGTGTGTGTCAACAAAAATGACGACTCTGCTGGGGACTACCTTTTTCTCTAACGAGAAGGTGGTGACGCAATCCGATACTGATAAAGTAGAGAGAACTTAGAAGATGTTGATCGTGAAGTTCGATCAGCAGACGTTTGAAGAGATGCTCTCGAGGGACGGCGCTACTCCCTCAAAATCAGTGAAGCCGAACAAGTCTCGCAAGACTTGTCTTCCGAAGGCTCGTGGTGTGTATCCTGCCCGTGTCGTAGAAGATATGCAACCAAAGAACTCTGTCACGTGGGCGCATAGGTCTTCCACGTAGGCGTATGGAGCTCCCGTGTAGGCACATAGCTCTGCCACAGAAGCTCCACAAATGAAGAAGGCGCATACCCTTCCGGGCTCTACTAGCCAAGCGTCTTCTCTCTTGTGCAATCAATAACAGAGTGTTCAATGCTCGAGACTTGGCAGAGGAAAATACTATGATGCCAGGAATCGAAGTGTTCGACACTCTGGGCAAACTCAGCAAGGCTCACAAATAAAGAAGACAAAACTGAAAAAAACAACGCTGCTTCACGAAGCATGCGCCCAAGAGGGTGTGTGGGTGCATAACTCTGGCCAGAAGACTTCTGTCTTCGATAGACTATGCGTCCAGGGTCATGCGCCAAAGGCTATGCGCCCAAGCTCTGCGGACCCATAATATGCGCCCACATCTAGAAAGCTCAGGCATGCTGCCAGGACTTCTGGAAAGCATACGCCCAAAGGCAGACTCCAGGGTCTATGCGCCCACAGGAAAAAGACAGGCCCCAACGCGTATAGAACGAGGTCTTCAAGGTCATCACAGAACTTTGGTGTGGGGGTTGCCCCTGCACGTGAACTAAGTCCGGATGTGCCAACTACACTTATAAAAACATATGCAAAGCTCGGTAATGCATGTGACATAGGTTTTAAGGAAAAACTCCCTTCCGCTGATTTATACGACATGATAAATTATAAGCGTAAAGCGAGGGAGGATACTGTTACGACCCATACCCGCTTTTCGGACGCGAGCTCGTTGCCAAGCCAGCTACTTATCGAGCGGACTCCAGCCCGACTCGAGTACGTATAAGCTGTCAAGGTCATGGTATCATGGCTAATCTAAACGATATCTCAATCCACATGAATCATATAAAACAAGAATAAACAATTATGGGTCATGGTCTGCAGCCCATTAGCATATTGTCCGATTAGACTCCAAGAATAATATGAGTCTATAAAATAAGCAGAATATAACATGGTACTGAATATAAAGTACGAGAGGATAATAAAGAAATATCACAAGTAAATACCTGTATCATGCATTACAATCCTCTACCATCCCGTTCTACTAACTAACTCCACGCAGTCGCTAAACCTGAAGAGATCATCAAGTCCTCAGAGGACTAGCAAGATACATAATATACAAGCCAACATGTAACAGTACAAATATACAAAGTAGTAAGGAACAATCAAGGATATCCAACGAGGCAAAAGAACTAAGACACAAGATCTAAACACAAGGATCCTAAGACACTGGCATGCCATACTAGAAATGGCTAATAGGTCAAGGCTATAGACTGCAGTCAAGGCAAGCACTTACAATCTATAGTGTCTCAATCGCAGTCAGGACAAGTACTCACAACCAAGATGGTAGCCAATCCTAATATAAAAATCTTATAGACCGTAGTCAAGGTAAGTACTCACAATCTATAGAATGTCAAAGTGTCACGCCCCAGAACCAGAATACTGGAGAGCGGGGGCAGACATAGCCAGCTACGTATATTGAAATGGAACCCACTTCGATATACGGTCACGGCTGTCTAGATATGTGAGGGTTTTCTACAAGCCAACAGTCTCTTATGGTCATGAACAAGCCTAGTGTCTCAATCAACACAAGTAAGTAAAGTCGCAAGATGTATGATCATTAAATATACAATAATAAGGCGTCCCAAATATTACATATTCAGCTGATCATGAAGCTAGTCGTTACAAAATGTTAGGACTAGCAAGAGTTTAGTCATACATGATCAACCCTAGGATTTGTCAATCATGTTTACAGCCCGTAGGCAGACAGTAAGTAAAAGTGCATCGAGCTAACAGGTGCTCGTCGGCTAAATGCCTCAAAAGAATAATTTTTATAATAGAGTGAGCGAAACAAAATAGAAAACCCACTCTTGGCCCGGATTTCGTCTAGTGTTCACCATTGGGCTGGAAGCTTGGTAGATCCTCGGAAGCTGCTCCAAAATCTGGCCACACAAAACCAGCTGGGTCAACCCCAGAAAGAGCAAGTGCCACAAGGGGGCCACGAAATAAGAACAAAAGCCAGCAATCAGCACAAGAAAAATCTAATATTAAATAAAAACATGTCAGGATGATATACGACGAGATTACCGTGGAACTATTCCGATAGCCAGGTTACAACCCGTAAACCAAACAAGGACCGGGGTTGTAACCCTTCATCTGAACAGAACTTGGTTTCCCACCATTTATCGGCAAGATAATAATGTAAGAAATCAAGACAAGAAGCAATCTTGTACTGGATCAAGACATGACTAGACTGGTTATACCTTATTCAATCAATCACGGCCAAGTAGATACTACGGCTTACTACTTTAACTAACTAGGGTTATCACAGGCCTAATTACTA